>CM054817.1:20686971-20970014 GCA_028984105.1 Lavandula angustifolia
GTGTTGTCGGAACATTGCCTCCAATTGCTCTAATTTTATTCTGCTATCTCCACAAAAAAGACGGCTAACCCGAATGGCTGAAACATCATGTTGGATGTTCGGGTCAAATTCAGACGACCCAAACATCAATCCCATGACTAGTGAGAACTCTTCTATACCGAAGTAGAGCATGCGATCGCTGACCTTGAACCACAAGCTACTTACGTAGGGTAGATCATGACGAATCTCGCGACACATTAATTGATGAAGGGCTTTACTAGCACTATACTTCCCCTCCCATCCCATTAACTGTCCGAATGGGCTCGTCCTAACGAATTTATCGTAAAGCTCAAATCCGCCAATTGTCGTAAGGGTATTTTTAATCAATAAAATGACATCCCACTTAACATGCGTCATTACTTGCGGCTTTGCCGATCTAGCAGCGTGTCTAACCCAACTCCACGGTCTCTGCATGTACATGTGGGAAAATATTAATCTTATTTCTTCATTGTTACATCATAGCACTTTGTAATTATTTAAACTATAGAGAAATAAGACAATACGTCACAGTAGACATAATATTGTGAATAACTGAATTAATAAAGTGTCACATTTTTCATATTATTCATCATCGTAAATCGATCTAAGATAGAATTGAATTAATAAAGTAATCTCTCTATTAAAACATAATTTTAATTATTAAAAATCATCATAAATCGTCACATTCTGCTCTCTCTTCTCTCTCTCTTAAACTCTCTTCTCTCTCTCTCTCTCTCTCTCTCTCTCTCTCTCTCTCTCTCTCTCTCTCTCTCTCTCTCTCTCTCTCTCTCTCTCTCTCTCTCTCTTCTCTCTTCTCTTCTCTCTCTCTCTCTCTCTCTCTCTCTCTCTCTCTCTCTCTCTCTCTCTCTCTCTCTCTCTCTCTCTCTCTCTCTATCTCTCTCTCTCTTCTCTCTTCTCTCTCTTCTCTCTTCTCGCTCTCTCTCGAACTCTCTCTCTCTCTCTCTCTCTCTCTCTCTCTCTCTCTCGAACTATCTCTCTCTCTCTTCTCTCTTCTCTCTCTCTCTCTCTCGAACTATCTCTCTCTCTCTCTTCTCTCTTCTCGCTCTCTCTAGAACTCTGTCTCTCTCTCTCTCTCTCTCAAACTATCTCTCTTCTCTCTTCTCTCTTCTCTCTCTCTCTCTCTCGAACTCTGTCTCTCTCTCTCTCTCTCTCTTCTTTCTTCTCTCTCTCTTTCGAACTATCTCTCTCTCTCTCTCTTCTCTCTTCTCTCTCTCTCCCTCGAACTCTCTCTCAATTTTCCAAACCACATTATTTATTAAGAGAAGGAACCGAGATTGAATACGTACTAACCTGCTCTCCGCCGTCGTTATGAGCCATTGGAGAAGCGATGGTGAAACGTTCAGCGGAGGAGATGGTGAAGTGTTGAGTGGAGGAGATGGTGAAACCTTGTGAAGAGATGGTGAAGTGTCGAGTGAAAGTGTGTAACAGATAGAGTGAAGTTCAAAGTATTCAATGATGTAACTGCTCCATGAACAGTAGTCGGCAGTTAAGGAAGGAGTGATGAAATATTTAATATTAATCCTTAATACTAATCTAATTATATTTAATTAAGTAACTGCTCCATTAACACTATCCGTAATGGAAGGAGTTATGAAATATTATATATTTATGCTCCACCTGTTAGATTAGTTTAAGGATTAATGTTAAATAATTTGGGAAGAATTAAGAATTATTGAATAATTAGCTCCACAACTGTTAATTATCGAATAATTACCATGCATGCTGTTAATTATTGTTGCATTATTGCTGCAATTATTTCTTTGTGACGAGTTCCAATGTATTCTCTGCACCAAATGTCAGCCGAGAGATGACTGAAAGTGGCGTATGGAAAAGAGCAAAAGGAAGTAGGCTAGGGAGTAGGGAGCAGCAGCCAACTGGGAGCAGCAGCAGCAGCTTTTGTACTTTTGCATCGAATTCAGCATAAATGTAGACTAAAAGTTGAAAAGTAGGGGCTTTATTGTCCAATGTCTAGTATTGCATTTTTGAAGTTCAAAGTGTTTGATTTTGACATTTCAAAAAAGTGGTGTCTAGTTTTGACATTCTGCTCTATTGCTTTTTGTGATAACACGGTACAAGTACCATATATGTTGCTTTTTGCAGGCAAGAGTCAATATCATTTACAGGTTTTGATCAAGTGTCACTTATTTTGCTGAAAACCATACAGTTAATTTATTGACCAGAAAACTCACCTTCAACTATGTACATAGGACACCTCGAATATATAACATGTTCTTCCATTACAATATATATACACATCCAATGTTCGAAGAAAAAAATAAAATAGGTGTTGTATGAAAATCATAAAATAGAGAGAGAGAGAGACGGGCAGTAAAGCCAGAGGTTACCACTATCGAACATATCATTCGAATCATTAGTGTTTAAGATTCGCATCTTTACCGACGAGGTATGCAATTTAATGTCATCGTATTTTTTTGTGTTTTCTTCATTATCTTTGTGTTTTCTGGTAGTTCCTTCAATACTTGAGTATCAAGTTGTTTAGTCTTATGATCTTATCAGTTTTGTAATTATCTTAACACTTTTGGTAAGTCAAAAGAATTATTATTATTATTCTTGAGATTCCTTAGTTTCGAAAATAAGTTGGTTGGATTTTGACATTTGGTTTGAATTTTGTCATTCCTTGCATATTAACTTGTCCGATTTCGTAGTGAAGTGGGAGTTGGAATCTGAATTTGAGAGAAATAGAGAACAACTGCATTTGATTTGTTGCTCGAAATAAAATTTAATTTTAAGATTATTTTCGAGGATTTGAAAGAAAATCATAAGTTGGTATTAGACAAATCCACCACCAATTACTAGTGGTTTAAAAATTAGGACTTGGTTTTACGAAGAACAAAAGTACTTTTACGAGGTACTAAGGTTTTTTTATTATTAATACATTTATAATCATGATATATTTATATCCTTCAGATGACGGACTGTATCGGCGTGATAAGATTTGGAGGTAATTTCGTCGGTGCGCAATACATCGGTGGAGAGGAAGAACTAGCATACTTGCAGGCCAACCAATTATCTATGCCATCACTCAGAAGTCATTGATTCGATCATGAAAACATATTCTATTGCATACACATTACTTGTTATATTCTATATCGCTTGCTCGATGTGGTCGACTAATGAAGTCCAAAATGACTAATGATGATGATTTGGTTCGACTGATTAGCTCAGATGCGGAAGTGTATCCAAGAAGTGTATCCTGAGGTTCCTCACTGTTTTTGCACATACCATCTGATGAACAAGCTAACTTGTCATGGTCGGGCCGTAACCAGAATGTTCAGGAAAGCAGCCACTGTATACCGGGAATCACATTTTCGTAAATGTATGGAAGCACTCCACAGCAGTCGAAATGGACCGGCTGCATACGACAAACTAATGGACGTGGGTCCCGAACGGGGGCTCGTTCGCACTGTAAGTGTCGTCGCTATAGTTTTCTTTCATCAAATTGTGTCGAGTCTTTTAATGCCAGGTTGTTGTGGGCTCGACGTCTGCCAATCTGATCTCTCATTGACACAATACGAGCAATTATGGAAACATGGTTCGATCAGCGACGAGAGATCCATAATGAAGCAGACCATCCGTTGGTTGAAGTGCCAAAGCTGAAGCTTTTAGAAGAGATCGAAGTCTCCCGCAAATACACCGTGACAAAAATAGCTTACAAACAGTACAAAGTGCACGATGGTAAATGGAACTACAATGTGAACTTACACAATCATAAAGTGTCAGTGTCGTGAATTCCAGATGGATCTCATTCCTTGCTCCCACGCAGCTGCGGCTATCAGGTATTCATAAATTTCAGATCTATCAAGTATTCATAAATTTCAGATTTAGATGTTTTTATTGTCTATGTCAATTTAACCTGCATATTTTCATTGACAGGGAGAGCCATGAAGATATATACACATATGTGGCACATTTATATACTACATCCCACCACCAAGACTTGTATGCGCATATATTTAATCAACTGTCACCATTGGAGATGTGGACCAACTCAAATAATATGGATGGAGCTCCCGAGGTATTACCCCCTTTAGGCAAGCGTCAAGCTGGTCGCCCGAAAACAAGGCGTTACCGATCTAGGGTAGAGACATTTAGCAGTCGAAGACCCAAGGGTGCAAAGAGGTGCAGCGTTTGCCGGGGAATTGGACATACACGAAGGACATGTTCACAGAGAGGGACAAATTAACTGGCCAGACTATGAAACATTTCCTTCCGTCCTTGTATTCGCGTTGAATTTGTGCTTTCCTTTGGTTGTTTATTCGTGACTTAGGTATATTCTACCAAGACTTGAGTTGTTTTATGGCACTAGCTTGTTACATAATCAATTATTTAGCGGTTTACATGGCTTTTTACGACCTTGAGCTCCATGGTATTTTTATCATTTTGTTTTTGGAATATATTCCCACTTTATTGGGAATTCAACTAATCGTGATGAATATATTCCCATTAGCTAGGTATTGTGCCAGGTTTTAATATTGAAATATTGAAAAAATTATACTTTTGAGGAATTCAAATATCGAAAAAATTTCTACTTTCCGAATCACATCCTATTTTATTCGTGAAATATATTGAATTCTGGAAATTAAATAAAAAATTATAATAAATCACTATTAGTTGATGGATATTTATTTTTGTCATGCATATATAGTATCGTATGTGAACTCTTCAAGAAAATGGGATAACATTCTTAATATTAAATTAATTAATGATTTACATATCTAATTAAAAAAATCTAAGTAGTTTTTTAGTAAAATCCTCAATGTGTAATAAATATTCAAGTACACGTAAATAAATGCACTCATGGCCATGACTTCTCTCTTAATTATTCTTCTAGCCCTTCTCTTCCTTCTACCCACATGCCATTGCTTGTACCATAGACAACAACCCTCAAATAATTCCAGGGTACAACCTCTTTATGCATGTCTGAATTCTCCTCATTTCCTGCATATTCTTGTGTATATTCGTGTTGCAGGAAATGATAGTCTGCTGTTAATTTCAGAAAAATAGGGGTAATATAGAGAGTTTGCCTATTTATGCATGCAACACACTTTGCCTATTTTTGCATTTAGTGTTGCCTATTCTTGCAGTTAACCCAAGATTTTATTAGGTGTTGCGCACCAGCTTGCACAGGCCTAGCCCGTGTGTGTAATAAATACTACTTGACTCATAATGCGGGTTTTCTGCCTGCTTTAAACTAAAATACTAAATTAAATGTCCCCAAAAGTAGAATATATCAACCCAAAATGGCAATGGTTTTGAAAGTTGAACGAACTTTCTTTTTGTTTTTTGTTATGACTAATGCAAAAACTCGTTCTATATAATAAATATATAATTTTAAGAAATTATGGATATGTGTAATCTGATTCAAATAAAATGAATATTAACAATAGAATGCTTTGAAATGATTTTTTTTTTAACTGCGCATTTAGTACATTTGATTTACATAATGGTCATGAACTCATGACTTAAGGTGAAATACTTAAGTAGGAAGTTTTGCGTTGTCAATTGTTTTCTTAATCTACTGATTTGCTTGAAATCATTGTAATAGGGAGAAACAAAAAAGTTCGTAAAATGACAAGAAAAGTATGCCTTGTACGAAACTTCTTTTTATGAGGAGATGGATTGAACTGAATATGACACAATTATGAATAGATGCATAATTTTAGTATTAATTGGACAACCTTCGTAGTTCAAAACTTAGGGTTTGTGACTAACCTTATTATTCCTGATTTAAGGTCATGGGATGTTAAACTTATTTCAAGGTTATTCGATGAAAGGGATGTGAATGCTATTGTTTCAATTCCACTTGTCCGATACTATCAGAGGACGGAATGATTTAGCGGTTTACGTGCAATGGAATTTACTTGGTAGGCTCTGCTTATATTCTTGCTCGTAGTCTCACTATCCGTGAATCATACGGGTCGCAAGGTAATTGGAGATCGTTATGGAGATTAAAAAACCCTCCTAAAGTGAAAATCTTCTTATGGAAGGCTCTACATTATTGTATTTCCACTAGGGTAACCTACTTCAAAGAGGTGTCCAAATGGAGAGTGAATGTAGTTGTAGAACTTGTAGTACTTATTATGAAAATGTGGCGCACTGTTTCAGTAGCTGCACTTGTTTTGTTGATGATTGTTACCGTGTTTCAAGTCTTTAATTATAGCAGAATTCGATCTATTGTGTCCAAATATGAATCTTTCAGAGTCGATCTTTGGTATTATTGGAATGTAAGATGATAGTTTTTGTTTTGGAGTAATAATGCTACTTTGGTAAATTTGGAATACTCGTAGTTTTGTCATGTGGGAGCAAACAACTCCAAATTCAAGTAAAGTTTGTAACTTAAGCTTACGTTCTTCAAAAGTGGATTGCGGTACATTTTATTATAGGGCCTTTGAGGAATAGTAACAATGACTCCAATGTTTGACATGATTTTCTAGAAGGTTGGGTTTCAAGTTGAAGTGCATGCTGCTTTCTTCCGAGATATTAACACTACAGACATCGGTATTATAGTTCCTTCTGCTACAGGCATCTCTATTGATGCTCGATTGTCGGAATACAGTGCATGTCCGGGTGCTTACTTGTAAAAAAATACACACTTTAATCTAGTATGTACTCACGTTTTTGATAAAGACATTGATGAGCATGTTGTACATATTACAATTCACAATGTCGAAAGCCACTAGATGAGAATGTTGCACACACACGCACACTTCTAGGCAAAGGAATTACTTGGTGCCATCTCCGAAAAGATAACCTAGTGAAGATCCACCTCCTGGAGCAGCATGGACTTTGGTGGATGGTCGATCCTGTAAAACAAAGTTTCCCGCATATCATTTTGACCAAAAACTCTAAAGAATGACACCACAATTTTCACCCGTATCAATCAGAAGTATTCAATCAACAGTTGATGAATAAGGAATGCTATTTGCATCAATATCAAATGGAAATAACCAATAATCCAAGATAATGCAAATACAATTACAAATCCATCGGAGAAAGATATGAATTTGGGGGTTCTGTTCTAATGATTCATCATACAAATGGAAATGAGATGACAGTTCAGAAAATTAGCACCTCACTCAATTGAATTAAGTTGCATTTCTGTTCAAATGATTCATCATACAAACTAAACCAAGAAACAGTTACGCAAAACCAAATTTAAGAATTTACTAAATAGCCATGTTTATAGGTTTATGATCTATGCAATGACATATATGAGCAATAAAAAAGAAACTAAAAAAATCATTAAACCATTAAATTTTTAAAGAATGAACAAATCTCAAAAGGTGGAAACCAAGCTTTCTAACTAAATGGAAACAATATACTACATAATAATCTCATGTAAAGTAATGAATACTAATCAAGAAAAATGACAAATGCAGAAGCATACCGTGAGGAAGTTGCCAGTGTTTTGTCCATCAGCTCGGTAATAGTTGTTCTTCTGGCTGCCCTGGATGCCAGCTGGAATCTGTCCAGTAGCCTCACCAGTTGGTGCAACGGCAGGTGATTTCTCAGCGACCACATTAGTTGCTGCAGGAGCTGGGTTCCTTGGAGGGGCGGCAGCTACATTGGCTGAAGCAGGTTTGGGTGCGGGCGCTTCGTTGCCACCGAAAAGATAACCCAAAGAACTCTGACCCCCACCGCTGCTAACTCCACGACCCATTATCTCTTCAAATCCCTCAATCCTACTAACCAATAATACGAAATTCAATTAGTTTTTTTAACACATCTCAGGATTCAAAATACTAAACAAAGTCTAAAGAAACTAAACAAGCAAAATAACAATTTTTTACTGCGCCTGACCTAATTCTTTTTCTTCACGCTCATCACAAAAAAGATTAAGCTCGTGTATTTCTAACGGCTGAAACCGATAGGTCAGCATCAAATTGGATTGGGAATATTTCGGATTCCAACTTTTAATCCTAAAATTTATTGATGCCCACACTACTTCAGCAATTGCTTTTCTCCAGTACTTACGATAGAATTTTGCTTTGTTACTGTCTTCCACCAACCAAAACTCCACAATATTTCTTTCTCCGGTAAAATCAGCTTAACAAAAACACAATTCACAAATTATTTACAAAATCTAACCGAAAGAGATTCAGCGAATAAAAAATAAATAAAAATAAAATAATAATCGACAAGCAAAAAACGTAGTGACTATAACAGTAGTAACTACAAATAATATTAAATAATAGCACTTATCAACGACCGGATAAAGAGTTATTTGTCAAAAATACAACGATTGACCATCGATGTTGTTTGAACAGAAAAATGCAAACAAAAATGGTAGATCTGGAAATAAGAAACAAAAAACAACACAGATTCTAGCAAATACAGTTCGAAACCTACAAGTCAGAAACGGAAATAGAGAGAGGTAAAAGCATAAAGACGGCTGACCTAGATCGAAAATGAGATCTACGGCGAGAAGCTTTACGCTAGTAGAGAGAGAGGAGTGAACTGAGATGCGTGAAAGCTAAGACTACACACATTTTGTATTTATAAGATAGTTCGAATATATTCTCGTTACTTTTATCCCCCAAACAAAACATCAAACACCCAATTATCTTAATATTTAATTATTTTATCACGTGTTTATACTCTATCAATTTTAACATAGTTCAACCACTTCTACTTTTATCATTTATCTTGACTACTAAACATTCAAACACTAAATCACTCAATTATCAAATTATATATTTTTAATTATTTCATATTTCGTAATTAACATTAACTAAAATCATAGAGAAAAATGTAAAATTCATATAAATTAATATTAATAAAACACACAACACTAATTGAAAGTGGAAAATGAAATTAAATCAACAAAAAATTGAAATTACAATTGACGAAATAGAAAAAGTTCAGTTATTATTGTCGAATTTTTGTCATACGATCAAGTCGTTTTGAAGAGCCTTGTGCTCTTCTCTATTCCGAACTTGGTCCCTATTTCTCATATAATTGCTTAAGCTTGCAATCCTCTCTGTAGAGTATAACAAATTATTTGTTTCTCCATCTCCACTTTGTTGATTGCTTTGACTACCACGGTACCTGTAGGATCTTGATAATTCAAATATGAGCTTCTTTCATTTTTCACTATCATATTGTGTATAATGATGCATGCTCTCAGTGTTTTCCCCATAAGATTACGATCTCAAATAAGACACGGTTGCTTGATAAAAGCAAAACGAACTTGTAAAACGCCAAATGCTCATTCAACATCTTTGCGAGCAGCCTCTTGATATAGAGCAAATAATTTTTCCTTTCGAAAGAGAGGAGCTCTAATAGATTTGACAAATGTTGCCCATTCAGGATATATGTCATATGTGAGATAATTTCTCATGTTGTGCACATTAACATTTACAATATAACTGACCTTAGGTGCGCGACCTTCCATGATATCTTTAAAGAGATGAGATTGATCGAGTACATTGATATCATGTTGGGTTATGAGTCAGTGGTTGATCTTAATAACCACTTAGAGTGTACTTAGTATTACTTTATCAGTAGTTCTTGTAATAGGACTTTCTGTTTATCGGTAATGGGGGAAATCATAGTAATTTGATGATATGGAATTGAAGCTCCCAAAACCCATCTTGTATCCTTAAGTATAGTGTCGATAAGACTAGATGATGTAATAGGCTAGACTACTTGTATTTTTCATTATCGTTTTTGTCTAAGTCCTGTAAGGAGTAAATGTTGGTCTGATCTTCAGTAGAAAGTTACTTTCCAGAACACCACGTCATCGTTGTAAGAGCTTGTGTTCACAGGTCATCAGCTGACTTCGATCAGTAGAAGATTTCTCTTCAGCTGACCCACATCAGTAGAAGAACACAATATCAAAGCTCAATACCTTCAGAGTCATCAACTGACTTCACTCAGTAGAAGATTCGTTATCAGCAGACTTAGACGAAGAAGACAGAGATCGTATCAGGTCTACTGTATTCGACATGAAACGACCCAAGTTTTAACATCATTCGAAAGTCAGCAGAAGATCATACGAGGATGAGTGAGAGTCAACTCAGATGAAGACTGATGTCTGACAAGTCTCACCTACCACAAACCTCTACCAATGAGAAGCAGTCTAAGCTCTACCTGCTCTGACAAACTAAAGTTGCTCCCATGCACAGTAACCAACTACTCTGCGACAATATTTCGAACATATGGCCATTTTCCATCGACGTTTGTGACACGTGGCATTGTCCCCTCCAACGGACAAATGCCTGGGTCACAACTATAAATAGGGAAGCCTTTCCGAGCTCCACGCACGGGATATCAAAGGGATTACACGCTCAAGCTTTCGAAACACTCTAGCGCTTTTCACGAAGATCCAGCGAAGAACTTGCTCATTAGAATATCTCTAGTTCTTCTCTCTAGAGTTTCTTTCTTTAGATCCCTCTTCTCTATCTAAGTTCAATTGTTTATATCTATAGCTTAGAACCTTCGAAGGAGTTCACATTTCGTGACTGTTCTTATTATAAGAACTGCTTCATAGTTGGAGAATATCCCCTCCCTTTCAAACCTCGGTTTAGATTGTAAAGTCGCTAAGGACTATAACTTAGAAGGGTCTGTCCAGTGTAGTTATCATTGAATATAAAGCATAAAAGGATAACTAACGAAGAATTAGAGTACATCCCCACCTTAACGGTGTTTGAAATCCAAAATGCAATGCTATGCAATTATGTTCGCGCGCTTGTCCTAATCATGAGAAACCCAACTTAATGTCGTGTATGATTGTTTATCATGTTCAACAAAAATACAAATCAAAACTAAAAACAAATAATACAAGTATATATAACAAAACAAGGCTTAGACATTTTGATAAACACATTACATACACATAATTTTCAGCAAATTACTCATGAACAAGCATTTTAGATACAAGCATGTACTCCATAAATAATCCATAATTTAAATATACTATCAACTGTTATTTTTAAAGTCAAGACAAGGGAATCCTCTTATTATAAATTTCCTAATTCCAATTTCTTATAAGTATTTGTAGTTTGACCTCACTTGTCATAACAAAGCATATGTAGTTAAAATCTTTAAAGGAAACTCATTTCATGACCACATAAACAATGTGATATACCCCTTCCCACTTAAACTCGGTAAAATGCCAAATAAGAAAAAGACAAAAGGAAGTAATGAAACAAAGTCCAAAACACTAAGGCTAGTATATGCATGAAATCATTTCTTATTCGAAGCCTATCCAACCGTCTCGGCCACTTACTTAATTAAGACAACCTATTCTAGTACTTATTTAACAAACGAGTTCATGCATGGGTTTTACAACAAATTGTTCAATTCGAACACAATCAGCATATGAGAAAAACGAAGAATTCAGATCGACATACATGCAGGAGACACAGACACAAAGAACCAATCCCAGTAACATTGCCAACTCATATACATATTTAGACTTCTAATTTACTAACTTTGGGCAACATGCACGAGCCTCACACTACTCTCTCTCTCTCTCTCTAAACTATTTCTCATCCTAGCACCAAAAAAATATTGTACCATAGATGAGGGTAGAAATGGTAATATACCTTGCTATAAAATGTCGAAAATATGGTCGGTGGTGAGAACGGTGTCGACGTGAGTTGGTGTTTCTTGTGAAGGAGAAGAGAAAAATGGACGAGGGGTTTGAGATGAAGATGAGGGAATATCTCTATCTTAAATGAGAAGTGACTGAAGAAACAAGAAAAAACAACTAAATGGAATATTTAATAGGATGTGGGTTTTGTCTACATTTGAGAACACGTTTAGTTACTAGCTTAGTAGAGTTAGGTGGAAAGAAATTAAGAAACTCAAGTGCTACTTTACTACCAAAAAACAACACCTACACATTATTGAAATAATATATCAAGTATATTATTGTTATTGTTTGTATTACACACGATTAGATAGTCTTAAAAATATATTCTTATATTAATTCTACAAACTATACACGTAATCATGAAAATACACGCAACACATAGCACATCAGATGATAAATACATAAGAATGTGAATGTGTATGAATATGAGAAATAGGAATCCCCAAACCGTCGGTAATTTTGATTTCACTTGTACGGCTGTACCATCATAATAAGAGTGAAAGGAAAGATCTACGGTTGTAGTTTCTGGCAAGAAGGAGCCTTGTGGCCTTCACAACCACAAACCACCACCATGACTAGAGGGTGATTGAGCACGACCACCGCCAGAATATATGGAATACAAACGCGATTGAGATGAAGATACACAAAACTGACCAACATTGGCAGTGGCTACCAAATTAGATCTCAGCAAATTCATTTTGCTTGAGATAAATCTCATGTTCGATCAGTTGGTCACGTAATTCTTCAAAATAGAATGGAGTCTCACCAGTGTGAACTGCACTGACTATCTCAAGCTACTCAGAACTGAGACCATTAATAATATAGAGTGTATCGTGAAAAAAAAAAAAAAAAAAAGGAGAAATAAGGAGATAAAATTTAACGCTAAGTTGACTTAGTTATAAATCAGTCAACTTTGACCCCCAATTTTGAGCTTTGGAAAAAGTATCGGATTTACATAATTAAATATATAAAGTTGAATTATCTTCGGTGTAGATGATCTTAGTTTGTTCAATTTCTCGATTATGATTTTCGGTGAGTGAAAAATAGTGATTCAAAATTTATCGCGCAAACTAAATTAATACATAATGTGGGAGTAACTTATCTTATATAGTTTTTGGAGTGTTTAATGTATCAATCAATGTCCCGCATTGATAATTATGGTATTTAAGTCTATAACATCTTGTAGGAGATAAAAAAGTGACATGTGATGAGTTTGAGTCGCACATACTCATGCGCGCGAGAATATGCTTCTACTGCACCAGATTATCTCTTTTTGGAAGGTGCTGGAAGAAGTCTCTTCAACAACTCTCCACGCCAACTTTCCATCTCTCCACTACTCACCCATGATCTCTTGCCATAATAAGGCGAAGTTATTGGTCCAACAACCTTTCACCTAATGGATTCAACCTATTAATAGGCAGTCATGCATTGTATTTCAACGCACATTCCTTCTCTGCACTTATACAATTTTTAAGTTGTCCAGTAGTTTTGTCCTCGCATTTGTCCAATTCATCGGAGCTCGATGATTTTGAGGGTGCTGCAATCTCTGAGACAAGCGTTGTTTCATATTTTGGGACGAGACGCCTGTAACGAGAGCACTACCGGGGTGTAATTCATCTTGCGAAGAGAGAACTCTTCGACTCAACGTGTATTCATCTTCAACCTTTTCTTTTCTGTTTTCCGCTTACATTTTGTACTTTTAAAAGCAGCATTGCATTCAAGAAAGAGTACAATCATCATCTTTGATAGGGGCAGCAATAAGGCTTAGTTAATCAGTGAGAGCCTTGATGTGATTTAACGTATTCCGCAATTGTCTTTGAAGCAAGAGTGGCCTTTGTCAGGGATGTCTTCAAGAACATCACACATGCCCTGGATGTACCAGCAAAGGCACATGATAAGGTGGTACACGCAGTGGTAGAATTAGTGGCGGAGGAGAGGATCGGAAGAATATCCGATGAAACAATAGATCCCAAAATCGCGGCCAATAGAAGTTGGTCCTGTTGAAACCAGTCATTCCATGAAGGGAAATTCGTCTGATTGACAAGTGATGATGTGTGGAGATGAGAATAAGAGACGGAGTGGATTATTATAGGGAAATTGTAGAAAGATATAAAGTAGTGATGGAAAAAAATAAAATTGTGGTTGAAATGTATAAAATAATGAGTACACCTATTTAGATAATTATGAATCATTCATTTATTTGTGATACAAATAATAGGACAAGCAAGCAGAACATGAGAGTAATAAAATCTTCATTCTGATTTCTGCTGAGCAACCCAAAATGGCAACAAATCTATCATCCTTGCTCCACAAACTCAACCCACCACCATTCCACCCTCTCACCAAACCCCCTTCCGCCGCCACCTCCGCCTCCGCCTCCGCTTCCGCCTCCAGAAGGTCATCTATACTACTCACATCGCTCTTCCTCTCCACACACACTAAACCCGCCGCCAAATTCGATTTCCGGCTGACAGTCCCGGACCAGAGCCTCGAAGAAGCCGAATCCGGAATTCAGTCCCACGCGCAAAGCCTGGTCGGAGTGAAGGATTTGTTAATTACAGAGTCGTGGAGAGAAGCGCAGAAGCAGCTCCGGAAGAGTTCGGCGCTTCTGAAACAAGACATCTACACCATCACTCTGGCCAAGTCGGCGGCGGAGCGGCCGCTGCTCAGGAAGCTCTACTCCGACTTGTTTAATGCGGTGACGAGGCTAGATTACGCAGCCCGGGATAAGGATAGGATTAGGGTTTGGGAGTGTTACGATACTATTATTTTGTCGCTTAACCAAATTTTGTCTAGACTTTAAAATAAAACCACCGCTTTTTGGTGAACTTTATTATTAGGTAATCACACTAATCTAATTTACTTTATATCTAAATCAAGGTCAGTTTACTGTATGGATTTGTTCTATACAAACATTCAAAACGTACAGAACAACTCACTACTCAAGTGGCAGGTCACTAATGGATGTTTGGAATAGTTGAAGTTTATTGATAAGTGTTCAAAGTTGTTTAAAGTAATTTATTTAAAAATTAATTATTATTTGAAAATAAGTGTTTGAAAGCTCCTAAAAGTTGAAAAAATAGTATTTGGGAATGCTACTGATAGAAGTAGTTTATTGTACTTTTTAAAAGAAATATCTATTACCCCTAAATTATTGAATAATTATAATTTATAAATAAAAGCAGAAATAATTTTTAGTCTATGATAATTTTTTGATATAATTTAAGGTCCTACTATACATAAAAAATCAAAAATAAATTTTCTATTTAATAAAAAATCATTACACAATTAATTATAAAATAAAAATCACGATTTTCATTTAAATAAATTATATTTTTATTTAATGAAATGGTGAGAAATTATATATGTATATATATAGGAGGAGGTTCAAATATGAACCTCTTATCGTGTGACGTGTGAACACTGCACTTTAAAGACAAACGTACTGCACTTTAAAGGCAAACATACTGCATTTTAAAGTGCAATACTTAAAGTGCAGTACATTTGTCTTTAAGTGCAGTATATTTATCTTGAAAGTGCAATACGTTTGTCTTTAAGTGCAGTGTTCACACGTTCACACGATAAGGGTTGTTCACACGGGAACTACTCCCTATATATATATATATATATATATATATATATATATATTGTAAAACTAAGAATAAATTGCGACACATTTTTATATATATTTTTACGATTTTTTCCATTTTATATTTTATTAAATAAAAATGTAATTTATTTAATTACAAATTTTGAATTTAATTATTTTTCGATTTATTTATCTAGAGTTTTTGGTCAATGTAATTTTTGGAATCAAACAAATTTATTGAGGACAATTTTTTTTGAAAAATTCATAAGTTGTGTAAGCTAGCTTAAGCAACTTTTCTAAAATGTGTAGAAAAATAGAAAAACAAGAGGTTAAAGCTGAGTTTTCAAACACCTGAAATACAACTTTAAGCTATAAGCTATGAAGCATAAGCTGTTCCAAATACCCTAAGGCTAATCCATAACCTATATTTACAACTCAATTTTCTTATAAAATATGGTAATCTATAATCCAACTTAATTTTACTTACATCGATGACAGCAACATACTTACGTCACATTTTTTTGTTTTATGTTTTTCTCAAATTATCGATAAAAAAATATATTAAATTTAAAATATATAACAAGGATTGAAAATACACCATCGAGATTACTACTACCATAATTTACAAGAAAATTGAAAATGCATAAATGGAAATAATAAATCGATCTACAAATTAAAATTTAGATTATTTTGGATTTATAAGATGAGAAGCAAAAGTGAGTCTTGATTTGTTGGTGAAAAATTGAAAAAAAAAATATTGATTTTTTGGTAAAGTATAAAAATACTTAACTCTATTTTTAAGAAGAAAAAAATACGAATTTTGAGATAATTTATATTTTATTTATGAATAATTAAGTACTAATATAATACATTAGAATTTATTTGAAGGAAAACCCGATCCACCAATAAAAACGAATCAAATGTCAACAATTGTTAGCCACTATAAATTGAATAGCGGATTACGTGGGTATTTGGAGTCGATGAAGCTTTAATGCTGAAAGTTGTTGAAAGTTGCTTATTTTATAATCTGTAAGGGTTTGCAAGACGTGTTGAAGCCATTGAAAATGGAAAAGTAGTGTTTGGAAATGTTTGTAATATAATACTCCCTCCGTCCCAGTCGACTTGTCTCGTACATTTTTGGCGCGGTTATATTTTATATAATAAAAGTGTGGGACACATATAATTAAATAATTATTTAGAATTGATTTGTATGGTAAAGGTATGGGACCCATATATTTATTTAATTTGTTTAAAGTTGATTTGAGTTAATTAAGGTACTCATTTTACTTATTTAGAAAGTAGACAAGTGATATGGGATAACTTAAAAAAAATGTGGACAACTCGGGCGGGATAGAGGGAGTTTTAAGTGAGGGTGAGGGTGAGGGTGAGGGTGAGGGTGAGGGAGAGGGAGAGGGAGATGGAGTGACGGTGGGTGAGAGGAATTAGGTTTAGAATTTTATATTTTTATTATTATATATAAGTTATATAAATTTATATTAGTTAATATTTATTGAATAGTTTATAATTATTAAATTAATATTTATTAGTTTAATATTTATCAATTTGTAATATTAATTTTAATATTAAAAAATAAATATTATTTAATATTATAAAGTATTTTTAAATTATTTGTTAAAATGTGTATTTATAGTTTTTTATATAAAAGAATTTTATTTAACTTTTATTATAATTTTTTAAAATATAGAAATTTTTTAATTAATTAATATATATATCTACGTAAAAAATAAATATTATTTAATATTAAAAAGTATTTTTAAATTATATGTTAAAATGTGTATATTTATAGATTTTTATATAAAAGAATTTTATTTAACTTTTATTATCATTTTTTAAAAATATAGAAATTTGTAATTAATTAATATATTTATCTAGATAAAAGACAACACATAAACGAAAACGATTCATAAAACCGTTGTCTATTAATGAAGTTTTAACTACAACAACGATTAAACAACAACGGTTACCAGAAACGTTGTCTATGCGCGCCTATTTGCACATACGACAACGGGTCAACGACAACGGCTGTTAAAAACCGTTGTCTATGCACGCATCCATATACTACGACAACGCTTAAATGACAACGGAAGACACTATCGTTGTCTATGAGCGCTTTTTTTGACATACGACAACGGGTCAATGACAACGGTAGTAAAAAACCGTTGTCTATGAGCATACTTTTGATATAAAAGACAACGGTTTTAGCTACGACAACGGTTTTTGGAGCTACGACAACGGTTTTACGCAAAAACGTTGTCTTTCAAGTGTTGTCGTAGGCCAACTAAATAGTAGTGCTACGTCCTTTAGCCTGCTTTGATTTGCTTGCTCACGTATCAGATCTTCTGATCTGTGTCCCAGCCTTCTTCTCCTCCGTGTGGGCAGATAACTGGAAAAGA
Organism: Lavandula angustifolia; assembly: GCA_028984105.1. Lineage (NCBI taxonomy): Eukaryota > Viridiplantae > Streptophyta > Magnoliopsida > Lamiales > Lamiaceae > Lavandula > Lavandula angustifolia. Next base: position 20,704,634 of record CM054817.1, read on the forward strand.
ATGGAGACTGAATCTCTCAATTTATTTTCACGTCTCACGTCTCTTAGGCGTATATGAATTATGTGTGGGAAGGAATCAGTTTTTAACGCTCCAGAAACATTATTATACTCATAATTGTTGCCTATTAATTTAATTATATTTTTAATGGACTTTACTATCAACAAGCCCATGATTTAATAAATTAATTAGCTGGACTACTTTTACTTATCAATTAATTGGTTCAGCCAATTAATTCCAGATAAATAAATTTCCTTGTTATTAATTTAATGTATAAATATAATTTTTTTTTCTCTTAATAATAATATCCCGAGAGTACAGAATGATTACTGTGCATTTGTTTGGGCAAGACCAGAGATCTAATACAAGAAATAAATTTGGCCCTTAAATTAACTAATTCTCTATGCTCAGCTTAAAGCAAAATTAATTAATAAATACGAATTCATTCCACTAGAGAATTCATGCTGACTTAATTGATTAATTTATACCCTATTTTAGAGCTTGAGCTCAATTTGAGCATGACCTTGTATTTTAAACTTAATTGATCCCGTATTTAGGAAACAAATATGGAAATTAAGTACATTGACAACTAAATTATTTATTATATTATCCTAAGTAGTACCACTCGACTTGATTAACACACCTGAACTTAATCCACCTGCAGGGTTTAGTGTGCTAATCCTTTCAAGCTCCTTAGGGGATATTATCGACCCAATTCTCAGGGATACAGGTGCAAGATATAGATAACCAGCAAGAGCTACAAGTAACTATTATTACACAAGATACGTAGATCCGATCGCGATTACGTTCACCATAGTAGGGAGGTCAAGTTGATAGATAGTCACATGCACTCAGCTAAAATATTTGAATCCATGCTCATAGTCTTTTTGTTTTATCATTTAGTCTTTTGACATCCGAATCTACATCGTCCATAAGATAGAAATCATTTGAGAAATCAAAGGCAAAAATAAAGGAAACAAATGAAAAGAAATAATACATTGAAATTTGTTGGATATGAGTCAGTAGATGATACTCAGCTGTTGTTCGGTTAAAAGAAAATTGGGGGAAATCATAGTAGTACTATGGAATTGAAGATTCAAAAACCTAGTTGATATCAGTAGATTAGTGTGTCGTTAGGATTAGCTGATGTATAGGTTAGACTTGATGTATTGTTTATTATTTTTGTCTAAGTCCTGTACGGGGTAGTTGTTGAACTGATCTTCTGTCGAAGATACTTTTCAGAACCCCACGTCATCAGTGTAATCGCTTGTGTTCTTCGGTCGGCGGTGATCTTCCACTCGGTCGAAGACGACGCATCAGCCGACAAATCATCGGAGAAGACTACTCCCGGTGATAGTCATCGCGGAAGAACGAGAAACAAGCACGGTACCTTCGCGGTCGCCACCGACCTACTCGGTAGATGCCCCGTCGGCCGACTCAGCGAAGAAGACAGACTTTTCGATCCTTCGTATCCTACGGAAAGCGACCCGACTATTCAAGTCTTTTCAAAAAGTTCAGCAGAAGACATACGAGGTTGTTGAACGGTCAACTCTGACATTCTCACCAACTACAAACCTCGACCAATGAGAAGCCGACAACGCTTACCTACTCTACACAGTAAAGCTGCTCTCATGTACAGTGCATTAACTGCCCTGCTGCAACAAGTTCGAATTATGGCCGTTTTCCTTGGAAGCTTGTGACACGTGGCATCGTCGTCTCCAACGGACATATGCCATAACTCACAACTATAAATAGAGAAGTTTTTGAAGCTGCGAGTGACGGAATTTCGAAGGGACAAGCTCAAGTTCACAAACGCACTAGAACACTCAAAGATCATCCAGAGGAAAACTTGCGTACTTAGAAGATTTCTCAGTTTTTCCTCTCTAGAGTTCTTAGATCCCTTTCTTCTCTAGACTAAGCTCATTGTCATATTTATAGCTTAGATTCGAAGGAGTTCACATCTAGTGAATTGTTCTTATTGTAAGAACTCCTTCTCAGTTGGAGAATATTCCCTTCCCTTTCAGACTTAGGTTTGGATTGTAAAGTCGCTAAGGACTATAACTTAGAGGGAACCGTCCAGGTGCGCGGTATCCCCGCTGAGGCTTGCTCGAGAATAATCAACAAGTTCTCCTCGCTTTGTTCAGGACCGTGGACGTAGGATCTTGCGTATCCGAACCACGTTAAATCACTTGTGTTCTTTTACTGTTTTATTGCATAGCATTCAACTGACTTGAAAATCATAAGCTTGCACAAAACGTATTTTATAAAGCGCACAGCCAAAAGATTTAATTTGCTAAAACATGTTTTCAAAAGAGACGAATTTCGGGCCCCACACTTTCCGCACAACGGTCTCCGATCGATTCTCAAAGTCTTGACAACGATCGGTAGGAGAGAGCTTCGATGGCCGACTCACTCTGTCCCGCGATCGAAGGCTTATTTGGCACTCGTTCATCGGTTGCAATCAACGGCTCGGTGACCTTCATTGAGAAAAAGAAACGTGCTCAGTGTGTATTGACCCCCCCCTCTACACACGACTTATCGTCTACGGACCAACAATAGGTATCAGAGCTCACGGTGTTCAACTGATCGCCGGTTCGAAATCTTGGTCCTCTCGAACCGATCCCGAAAACCGTTTTCACTGCATAAACATCTTTTCAGCATCCTTATACTCTTACTCTTACAATGTCTGATATGTCAGGTATTAGGATGGTACCGATGTTCTCAATAGAGAACTACACGGTATGGCGCGTACGTATGGAGGCACACCTAACGTCACTCCACGACGGCATGTCGATGTCCTAGAAGTCGGGACCGATCATTCCCATGATCGACATCGTAGTATTTGTCTTTCGGAGGAGGCGTGGGAGCACAAACTGGTGCTAAGGTTCCCAAAGATAAATTTGCCTTCACGCCTGAAGAAAAGAAGTTGCACAACCTTGATCGAGTTGCACGTAATGCCATACTGACTACGCTCAGTGATTCACACCTCGGAAGGGTACAGGATTGCAAGACGGCGAAAGAGCTATGGGACGCCTTGGCATCTTGAGCCATGGAACCCCTCGAGATCAAAGAAAACAAGCTCGAGCTAGAGCTTCGAAGTTCGACGCCTTTGCAATGGAGCTCTTCCGAAACCATTGACGAGCTGAGTGTCAGATTCACCAATCAAGTCAATGTCATCAATGGGCTGGGGAGGTCGTTCACCAATAAGGAGATGAACACCAAGATCTTGAGAGCGTTGCCCCAACAGAAGTGGCTTCCTTTTGCTACTTATTTACGTTGCTCTGATCTAAATGCTCTAACTCCTGATGTTATATTTTCAGAATTAAAATTGGAGGAATTCGAGCATAGCCTACCCCAAAAGTGCTTAAGCGCTCCAGCTGACACACAGTTCGACCATGCCTTTAAGGCAACAGTCAGCAACATAGGAGCCAAGCCTATTTCCTCAAGCAAAGCTGTGGCCACATCAGTAGCAAAGTCTTCCGAGACTCCAGGCCCTGATCAGCTAGCACTGATGGCTCTCAAATATCAGAGGGAAAAGGAGAAAGTCAGAAAGCTGAGGAAATACAACCGAGATTCTTCTTCAGGTAAGAAAGACTATCAGAAGAAAGAAGAATATAATCCTTCTACTGAATGCAGGAAATCGGAGTCTGCTGCCAGTCCGTATAAAGACTCAGCTGGTAAGAGCAGCAGAACATCCACCTGCTACAACTGCAAGAAGGAGGGACACTATCAGTATGATTGTCCCGAACTCTCACCGCTCAAAGAGCGTAACGACGAGCTAGAAGAGAAAAATTTGCCAAGCGAAGGCGAGCCTACATAGCCGAGAGAGATATCCGACAACTCAATTGAAGAGGATACATTCATGTATTCTTCGAAGACGAAGCCGCGTTCGTCGCGAGTTGAGGTTGCGAGAGACAGTTCCGATGAGTCGGCCGAATACGTCCGATGGCCGGAGAAGAGGGCCGAGGTAAATTCTAAACTTAATATAACCTCCTCTTCACACAGCACACACGACACGTGCTCGGTCTCAGATGATCCTCTAGATGTGGTACAAGCCTACGACGATTTACTAGAGGAACAGATTCAGCTGAGCAGAGAGTTCAGCAGAACTATCCAGGAACTTGAACAGTTAAAGGCTGAGAATCAGAGACTTTCTTCTGATTGTCAGGTCTCTACTGAGTCAGTGGATCTAGTTGCGAGACTCAAGGAAGAGATTGAATCTCTTATGACTAAGTCTCAGCTTCAAGAAACTCAGATCTCAGTCCTGACCAAGGACAATTTGGAGAAAGAGACTGAAATAGCCAAACTCAGTCAGAAGCTCACAGACGTGCAGAAAGATTATGACTCACTCAGAAGAAGTGATGAAGTCTGGAGATGTCTGATGACTGAACAGTACCTGGGAGCAAAAGAGAAGTTAGAAAGCATGCTCAGAGCACAACGGTCAACTATTGTAAAAGAAGGCCTTGGTTATATTCACGAAGCTTCCACTTCCAAAAACTCAGCAACTCTGGCTGATAGGTTCGTCAGAGGAAAGGTGCAAGCTGCTGACACCACACCTCAGGCGAAAAACAAACAGAAAATGATTGCACCTCGTACGAGTAGCAACAAGCGGTGACCAAAGGTTCCAGCCCCGGGACACCGCGATCAAATTCGGGGGGAACCAAGAAGGTCGAGATGGGCGAAACGATACAAGGAGCCACTGTATGAGCACCCGGCTCAGTACGGCTCGTACTACTATGAGCCCAGGGTTAGGAGAAGCACTAAGACTCAGAAGAAGAAAGCGCCTGAACCCAAAATCATCAGTAGGAAGTTAGTATCTCCAGGTCCTATGGAGAAGAAAGCTGACAAAGTTCAGAAGAAGAAGTCTCAGACTTCTAAGGTTCCTAGACAGATCTGGGTTCCGAAATCACCCACTAACTAGTAAGGACCCAACTGAACCAAAGGGTACCTAAAAATGCCTCTGTTTTGCAGGTGCATAAGGACCCATGGATAGTGGACAGCGGCTGCTCGAGACACATGACTTACCAGAAGAGCCTGCTGACCAACTATGTACAAGAAGATGGTCCCGAGTGAATTCGGTGACAACTCCAAAGGCTATACAAGGGGATACGGAACGCTGACAATTGGGACTCGCCACAGTTCCAAGAGTAACATATGTTGAAGGACTTCAACATAATCTCCTTTCGATCGATCAATTGCGTGATAATCTTAATAGAGTAATCTTTGACGCCGGTTTTACGTGATATTGTTGACAAATCTACGGGGAAAAAAAGTGTTATCAGGTTCGCGGAGGAAAAACATCTATGTTGCAGACTGGAAAACCGCAGAACCTGAGGCTTGCTTACTAGCACAGACAAAATCTGGTGACAAGTCAGGATGGCTATGGCACAAGAGACTCAGCCACCTGAACTTCAAGACCATGAACAAGCTAGCCAAGAACTCCAAAGTCAGAGGACTGCCCAACGAATCGTTCGTTAAAGACAGAAATTGTGAAGCATGTCTGAAGGGAAAGCAAACAAAGAGTAGCAATCCACCTATTCCGTCACCTTCCACTGATGGAATCCTTCAGCTGCTGCACATGGACTTATTCGGGCCAGTCTCTCCAGTGACTATAAGAGGCAAGAAGTATGCCCTCGTCGTTATTGACGACTACTCGAGATATACTTGGGTCATCTTCATCGCCAATAAATCTGATGTTCAAACTGAGTTGCCCAATCTGCTGAAGAAACTCAGTGTGGAAAAGGACATCAAAATTCAAAGAATTCGCTCAGACAGAGGAACAGAGTTTATGAACTCAGTAGTTAAAGAGTATTGCGATAAAGAGGGAATTCAGCACGAGACATCAGCTGCGCGCACCCCTCAGCAGAACGGACTTGCTGAACGTAAGAACAGAACACTCAAAGAAGCAGCAAGAACGCTCCTAGCAGACTCAGGACTACCCTCAAAGTTTTGGGGCGATGCTACCGACACCGCCCTGTTATACTCGGAATCGCTCACTACCGACACGAAGAACACATGAAGACGCCTTACGAACTGTGGAAAGGGAGAATTCCTTCTATTTCTCATTTTCATATTTTCGGTTGTCCTTGCTTTATCCACAATAATGGGAAAGATCAACTGAAGGTCTTTGATAGCAAATCTGATCAAGGAGTATTCTTAGGATACTCTCGAGTCAGCAAAGCATTCAGAGTCTTTAACTATCGGACTCTTTGCGTGGAGGAAAGCCCTCATGTTGTTTTTGATGAGTTTGTTGCCGAGAACAGGGAAAGAGACGAGTTAAATACTAAAGATGTCGGCAAGCAAGCTACGGGATCTCGGACCGAATGATAAAGCTGAAAAGATCCAGTATTGTTGGGATGATGAGTCAGACAACGAAGAAACTCAGACTCAGCCAACAAGCAATGTAGCTGACCTAGTTGGTTCTCTAGAACAGAATCAACAACAGGTAACATCGGTCGATGAGGAAGCCCCGATGTGCTAATCGAGACCTCTGCCGAGAATATAAACTCGGGGGGGAACGATTAATGTTCTCGTGCTAAATGCCCTCGAACTCGGAAACTCGGTAGATCCTAACCTTCTTCTTGAATTGCTACGGTCACGAACGATTACTACTGAAATGCCTAACACTCCCTACGGATCGTGCGAAGTAGTATCAGAAGAAGAAGCCCGACTCAGGCGTTCGTGGCTCGATGCTCATTCTTCAGATCTTATCATTGGAGATCCATCAACAACTATAAGGACGAGATTAAGATTAAGTCAAGGAGAAAGCTCACTTTACTCTTGTTTTCTGTCTACAGAAGAACCTCAGTCGATAGAGGACGCACTTAAAGATGCTGACTGGGTCATTGCTATGCAAGAAGAGCTGAACCAGTTCGTCAGAAATGAAGTATGGGAGCTTGTTGACAGACCTAGACATCAACACGTGATTGGCACTAAGTGGGTCTTCAAAAACAAGCGAGATGAAAACAACGTCATTGTCAGAAATAAAGCAAGATTAGTTGCTAAAGGATATAGTCAGGCAGAGGGAATTGACTTTGACGAAACATTCGCTCCAGTCGCCAAATTGGAAGCCATTCGTCTTTTCCTATCTTATGCAACACATCAGGGATTTAAAGTCTATCAGATGGATGTAAAGTCAGCTTTTCTGAACGGCGTACTGAAGGAAGAAGTCTACGTGGAACAACCGCCCGGCTTTCAGCGGGGACATCAGTGTACGAGACTTAGGAAAGCTCAGTATGGGTTAAAACAAGCACCCGGGGCTTGGTATGATACCCTATCGACTTTCTACTTCGAAAGGTTTTCGAAGGGGACGATAGATCGCACCCTATTCAACATAAAGTCAGGAGATGACATCCTACTGGTGCAAATCTACGTGGACGACATCATTTTCGGCTGCAGAAATGAGACCATATGCCAGCAGTTCGAGAAGATGATGAAGGAGAAAATCGAGATGTCCATGATGGGAGAGATGAATTATTTCCTTGGATTTCAAGTGAAGCAATCACCTGAAGGAATTTTCATCAATCAAGCCAAATACACTCGAGATGTTCTCAAAAGATTCGGCTGCGACTCCAGCAAGCCAGTCAAAATCCCCATGAACACGAACTTTAAAATCTATCTAGACAAAGAGGGAGATTCTGTTAACTCTACTGATTATAGATATATTATAGGCTCTTTACTTTATTTAACAGCTAGCCGTCCTGACATAACTTATGTTGTAGGTGTATGCGCAAGATTCCAAGCAGATCCCAAGCGAAGTCATTTAGACTCAGTGAAGAAGATTCTGCGCTATTTAAGAGGAACACCGATCTTTGGGTTATGGTATCCTGCTGATGATAACTTAATACTGACAGGTTATTCTGATGCTGATTATGCAGGATGCAGGATAGATCGAAAGTCAACTTCCGGAACTTGTTAGTTCTTAGGCAGCAAGCTGATTTCTTGGTTTTCGGAGAGCGCAAGATTCGGTAGCAACGTCCACTCACCGAGCCGAGTACATGGCTGCAGGAAGTTGTTGTGCCCAAATCCTTTGGCTTCGACAACAACTTAGAGATTATGGTATAACTCAGGATGAAGTGCCATCTACTGCGACTCCACAAGTGCAATTGCCATAAATCAGAACCCAGTTCTACATACCAGATGCAAGCACGTGGATATCCGACACCACTTCATCAGAGACCATGTCGAGAAGAAGGATATCAGGATGGAGAAGATCCATACTGACAAGCAAAGGGCAGATATACTGACCAAACCACTAGCTGAGAACAGGTTCAGAGAACTATCAGTTGAGCTAGGTCTACTGGATCCTACTGAGATGCGTCAGTAGATGCCGACTACTGAGAACATCATTGCCCAAACAATTGGTAACAATTGGTATCAGCATAAGGAATCGCACGACGGGTCGATAACTAAGTACAGTGACTCAGTTGGGAAAGTCACACTGTACACAGCAAGGGGGAACATAGTCATCAGCATGACAACCATTCTCCTTATACATAACGGTAACCAGCTGATAAGTTCAGCTGAAGAGGTTTGCGTAATTTTGTGTACTTATTTTTTTTGAAGCATGCTCGCATTTATTGCATCAGTCGCTCACACTCAGTAGTTAACGTGCATTCATTTCCCGCCATTAATAGTTTAAGGAAAGGTCAGTAGGAAACCTTTTCATTCGCATAAACTGAGTAATTAATGCTGTCTGTCGCGCATTTAATGCATGTCTTCTCACTTACCTTTATTACGTAGATCTATGTTTTAGGCGGCTTTGATAATCATTCCTTTTATTACATTAAATCTTAGCCGTCCATAGTTATGAAAGATTAAAACTCAGCCGTTAGATTAAAACGTGCAATCAAGCCAATATATACAAAATCTTTCATCTTCTATCATTCGTTACTTTTTGCCATTTTCATACCTTACGAGCTTTACTCGCAATCAGTTTCTACTTCTTACAACTGCCTTGCCTGTGCATCTTTCAAGCTCTAATACTCGGTAATGTATTAAAATCTGCTGTTAACTACTAACTTACTCTATTTTCAAGTGCTAACAAGTTGTTTTGCAGATTTCTATGGCGATCGTACAGACTCCTGAACCTATAGTGGAGATCATGACCATCCGGATTCAGTTCGAACCCACAATGGCTTTCCGCCAGGTGGATATCCCATATCTGGAACCGATGTTCGATGCTCTGGAGAGGTCTGGGTTGGAGACCCTCGTGACCAAGCATCCCCATGCCAGTCTGCCGAGGCAAGTGGCGGAGGCATATTTCAACTGGAATTCAGTGGCTGTCGAAGGAGAAGAAGCCTCGTTTTCTTACATGGAGGAGACTAATCCGAACAAGTGGAAGGCATCTCAGAAGACCTTCAACATCCGAGAGGCTCTGGTCCTCGCGTTTCAGCTTCCTAATTCTGGAATCTCCCCTATCGGATATAAGGAGAGGGAGATCAACGCTTATGTGCAAAAGTTCTGTGGACGCAGTGATATGACGTTCAAGATAGCTCTCCCGAGGAATCTCTTGCTACCTCAGTACAGAGGTTTAGCGTATGTGGTCTCGCACATACTGACAAGCTCAGCTGGATCGTACGATCAACTGTGTAAGCCAAGGATTCAGCTGATGATGGCTATAGATGATGGAGTAGAAGTGAACTGGGCTGACTATTATACAACTCAGATGAAAGCCCAAGCCCAGAAGTTCACTACGCTACCCACTGGCGAGAGGAGGTTGGCCAGTGTGGGTAAGCTTCTATTCGGGACCAAGATGTCAGTCCTAATAGAGAGTGTTGTACAGAGGAACTCAGCTTTTGAAGACTCAAAGCTGTACAACACTAAGCTGATAAAGTTTCAGACTAAAGAAGCGACGGAGAAGTCTATCGGTAAGGGGCCGCCTGAGCCGAAGAGAGCAGCATCCGCTCTGCCCCCTCATACCGAAGTGCCTAAGAAGAGGCGGCTGACTAAGACCCGGACCAGTGAGGTCTCATTGCTCGGCCCCTCTCTATTATTGAACCCACTCCTCCTCCTACTCAAGAAGAGCGAGTTTTAGATTCCGATATCGGCATTGAGGGTGCGACCCTCAAAGATAAAGTCCAGGTGATTAGCTCAGAGGAGACACAGTCGGACGTCAGGGAACCGACTGAGGAGAATGCGACTGAGTGGACAGCTATTCACACCACTCGTCTCCGTGCCGCAGTCGACGTACACGATCATATTCCCCGAGATCGCCGGGCACTCGAGACTTAGTCGACATAGCCATCAGGGCTAGGGTTCAAATGCTTCTTAGATTTCTGAGTTGGGATATTCTAGAAGACATAATCAAAACCCACTCGGCTTCTCTACCCGCACGATGAGGAGCGAAGCTACAAGAAGTAATAGGGTACGGAGAACCAGTGACTTAGCTACTCTTGAAGACCTCCGAGCCGCAATGCTTTATCTTCTAAGCTTGCGAGAGTCAGTCCCTGGTAACACTCCTCCACCCTATCTCCTCCTGCTGATGATAAGCACGATGATGATGACAACAATCAGATACAGAGTTGGGAGGCTCTACTGAGGGTTCAACTCCCCGTGAGAAGAGCAAATCACCAAACCCTGATACATCAGGTGATGCTCAAGGTGCTCCGAAGTACAGTAGGGAGCAGCTTCTCACATTTTCTGAGCAGAGGCTCGAAACCAGTTCTTACCAGATTCAACCCATCGGTTCCGTGACCTCAAAATCTGTCAACAAAGCCATCCGACGCCAAGGAGAGAAAAAGCACTTCTCGCCAAAGACGTTCATATCAAATGGGCGAAGTATACTAAGGCTCAGACAGAGAGCCTAGACAGATTAGCAACCGGCATCTCAAAGACTCCAGAAGCTCCTCCGCAACCATATTTTCAAGAGCTTATTGAGGCCGCGTTATCAGCTCAGAGAGTCGATCTAGAATCTCGTAGTCGGCGGTTGCTCCGAAATCGGCATAAGATATTTTCCGAGCAGCTGACTCAAGTTCTTGAATCTGTCAAGACAAAGATCGACGAAAGAAATAAGATTGCAACCTCTAGCCTTCAGAAAGCTATTACTCAACAGGCAGAGGCTCTAAAAACTATTCAGAAGGAAATGACCGAATAGCATGATCAGGCTCTGCTGAGACTCCGTCTGGAGTCAGCTGCACAGCTCAAAACATCTAGAGCTGATCAAGAAAAAGACTGGGAATTATACTGCGATCTCGTCAAAGACTTCGAATCCATAGCAAATCAGATTAAGGATTCAGTCCACAAGCTGGAAAAAGAAGTCACAGCTATCCGTACCAACCTCGATAAGGCTGCTGATGCCAAAAAGGGGGAAGGTATAATAAAAGATGAATCTGAAACGGATACAGCTGATGTACAGATAATCAGGGAAAGGGTTTAGGAGAAGAGACCCTCCACAGCTGAAGAACCCGCACAGACTCAGGGGGAAAGGGCTCAGGAGGAAGGACCCTCTACTACTCAGGATAAGAACTCTTCTGAGGTCCTTCTCCTAGAATTTCCACTACAGCCGACCCCCATCTCCTCTTCTGCTGCTCACGTTGAAGAAGTAGCCAGATTTATTGAGCAGGAGACAGAAGAAGAAGAGCATGAGCCTGAACAATTGCCACCGCAGAGGCCGGGGAAGGAGATTGCAACTAAATCTACTCCTCCTTCCTCCCGCTCCATAAGTTCAAATCTAAAGCGGAGCAAGAGGCTTATGACCTCAATATTGCCCAACAGCTGCAAGATAAGCTGGACCGAGAGCATCAGCTTGAAGAAGCAGCAAAAGCAGCAAAGAAGCCCAAGGGCAAAACTGTTAGGGGCAAAGGCAAGAAAAAGGTCGAATCAGTCGAAGAGCAGAAGATGAAAGCCCAAGCAGATTTTGCTAAGGCTCTTCCGACTGAGATCCCAGCTACTACTCAGAGCATTCCCACTCCTACTCTAACACCTGAGCAGATAGCGGAAGATCAAGCGACCTGGGAGGCGACGCTGCAAGGCCTAAATCTCGACGAGGAGACCGTAGGGGCGAGGCTCTCCGAGAAAAGAAAAGAATGGGCCGATATGGCTAAGATGATGAGCCTATCCAAGAAGCCGCACGCTGATCCCCGGAAGACAAATCCCAAGAGGATCAAGGAAGAGAACACCTCTCGCCAAGAAGGACTCGATTGTTCATGTCGATCGATGGGTTCCGGTGAGGTTAATGATCAATGGGAAGAACTTAAAGAGCAATTTATCAAAGGCTACTATGTTTGGGGGATTCTATCCTCGAGAGCAACCTATCGATCAAGCCTTTGATGAGTTCATGTTTCAGACAATTCGGAGCTGAGGGAACAGCTCAAGGAGATCATGAAGAGACAGAATATTCCGTTTAGAGCTCCAGCTTTCAGGCGCATCCCACCTCCTAGAACTGTGCACAGAGTTCTATGTACGAAGGACATAGAAGATGAGGTTAGTGCTGCAGCATTCCGCTTCAACCTGAGTGTCCACCTTGCTGAAGACGACGAGGATATCCAGACTCTGAGGAAGAGAATCTATTCATACTATCGTCTGGAACCTCCCATGGACAGATCTGCAGGATTCAGAGAACACACTCAAGCCTTCAGGCGTCTCTAGTCTTTCTCTTTTCTATCTTTTGTAATAGTGATAGGAACCTGTACTTCATTGATTATATATATCAGTTCCTATTGCTTGTCAGACAATTACTCATTGTCTTTCAGCTCTTTGCATTGTGTTTTCACGACTGATCACTAAGTGATCTGACACACACTCACAGTCAGTTTCTCTGATTTTGCCTATCTCCCACCTACTGAAGTATTGAAATTCTTTTCTTTCCCTCAGAATGTTGTAAGGGGGAAATTGTTGTCAGTAGGATAGCATCTTTTATAGACTTAAGAAGTTTAAGAGGTAGAGGTAGAGGTTTTGGCATCATCAATTAGGGGGAAATTGTTGGATATGAGTCAGTAGATGATACTCAGCTGTTGTTCGGTTAAAAGAAAATTGGGGGAAATCATAGTAGTACTATGGAATTGAAGATCCCAAAACCTAGCTGATATCAGTAGATTAGTGTGTCGTTAGGATTAGCTGATGTATAGGTTAGACTTGATGTATTGTTTATTATTTTTGTCTAAGTCCTGTACGGGGTAGTTGTTGAACTGATCTTCTGTCGAAGATACTTTTCAGAACCCCACGTCATCAGTGTAATCGCTTGTGTTCTTCAGTCAGCAGCTGATCTTCCACTCAGTCGAAGACAACGCATCAGCTGACAAATCATCAGTAGAAGACTACTCCCGGTGATAGCGAAAGAACGAAAACAAGCACGATACCTTCGCGATCGCCCTCGACCTACTCGGTAGATGCCCCGTCGGCCGACTCAACCGAAGAAGACAGACTTTTCGGTCCTCATCGTATCCTACGGAAAGCGACCCAGCTATTCAAGTCTTTTCAAAAAGTTCAGCAAGAAGACATACGAGGTTGTGAAACGGCAACTCCGACATTCTCACCAACTACAAACCTCGACCAATGAGAAGCCGACAACGCTTACCTACTCTACACAGTAAAGCTGCTCTCATGTACAGTGCATTAACTGCCCTGCTGCAACAAGTTCGAATTATGGCCGTTTTCCTTGGAAGCTTGTGAACGTGGCATCGTCGTCTCCAACGGACATATGCCATAACTCACAACTATAAATAGAGAAGTTTTTGAAGATCCGAGTGACGGAATTTCGAAGGGACAAGCTCAAGTTCACAAACGCTCTAGAACACTCAAAGATCATCCAGAGGAAAACTTGCGTACTTAGAAGATTTCTCAGTTTTTCCTCTCTAGAGTTCTTAGATCCCTTTCTTCTCTAGACTAAGCTCATTGTCATATTTATAGCTTAGATTCGAAGGAGTTCACATCTAGTGAATTGTTCTTATTGTAAGAACTCCTTCTCAGTTGGAGAATATTCCCTTCCCTTTCAGACTTAGGTTTGGATTGTAAAGTCGCTAAGGACTATAACTTAGAGGGAACTGTCCAGTGCACAGTATCCCTGCTGAGGCTTGCTCAGAATAATCAACAAGTTCTCCTGCTTTGTTCAGGACCGTGGACGTAGGATCTTGCATATCCGAACCACGTTAAATCGCTTGTGTTCTTTTACTGTTTTATTGCATAGCATTCAACTGACTTTAAAATCATAAGCTTGCATAAAACGTATTTTATAAAGCGCACAGCCAAAAGATTTAATTTGCTAAAACGTGTTTTCAAAAGAGACGATTTCCGGGCCCCACACTTTCCGCACAACAGTCTCCGACTGATTCTCAAAGTACTGACAACAGTCAGTATGAGAGAGCTCAGTAGCTGACTCACTCTGTCCCGCGATCGAAGGCTTATTTGGCACTGTTCATTAGTTGCAATCAATAGCTCAGCTGACCTTCATTGAGAAAAAGAAACTGAGCTCAGGTGTATTCACCCCCCCCCCTCTACACCTGACTTATCGTCTCCGGACCAACAATATTTGACTTACAATATCTTGTTCATTTGCCACACTTGGCTTCGAATTTTCGATTGTGACTATGCATACATTGAATTTTTTTGTATCCTTCAAGATGATTGACATTCGGTTTCACAACGATCTTGAGCTCCGATCTCTTATAGAAGTAGCTGGATTGGGCTTGTCGGAGTGGTAATACCTAACCAACGTGTATCTTTTGATTGGTTAATGCCCACAATTGGGTCTTGAGTAATATCAAGATTGATTAGGCAAATGTGTTGATCTTCAAAATGAGAGAAGTTGGCTTGGCATGCCATTTCGATGCAAATGTTTAGGGACGAAAGATAATTGAATTTCTAATTGCAAAAGGGAGTGAAGAACATATGTTGTCAATTAGTGGTTATTTATAGAAAGGGAAAGCTCATGGATTGTGATTGAAGATGGAGGGCCGGATTAAAAGCACATGGATTGTGCTTTTGTGATTGAGATGGAGGGTCCGGATTAAAAACACATGAATTGTGCTTCTGATGATGAAGAGCAAATGATTTTGCAAACAATGCAAAATTATAATCATCTATTACCTCACTTTACAGGGCAAAGTTCAAGAGCACCTGGCGGCTCTGTTCTTAGGCACAAGACAATATTTCGTGATCGAGAATGAGCTGCTGCAAATCTGTTCTGTTTCAAGTTTACTTTGCTCAAAACCCAACTTATAATGACGAGCATTTTCGCCGCCGCTTTTGGATGTCCCGCCATTTATTCGTAAGAATAGTTCAGGCTGTGAAAAACCATGATCCTTGGTTTGTACAACGCAGAGATGCAGCTGGTAAGCAAGGTTTGTCTACTTTAAAAAAAAAAAATAACTGTTGCATTTTGTATACTTGCATATGCACTTCCTGCCGATGCAACTGATGAGTATATTAAAATTGGTGAGTCGACTGCAATTGAGTGCATGAAGAGGTTTTGTAGAGCAATTCATCAAATCTTTGCACCGTAGTATCTTCGAAACCCCACTGCTGCTGACATTGCTAGACTTCTTTATATTGGTGAGCAACGAGGATTCCCAGGGATGCTAGGGAGTTTAGATTGCATGCATTAGAAGTGGAAGAATTATCTGACATCGTGGGCAGGTAGATATGAAGCTCAAAGTGGACATCCAACAATTATTCTTGAAGCTGTAGCTGACTATGATCCCTGGATAGGGCATGCACATTTCGGGATGTCAAGTTCTAATAATGATATTAACGTATTGGAAACATCTCATTTTTTCAACAACCTTGCTCTAGGAATTTCCCCCCTACACATCATGTCATAAATGGAAAGGAATTTAATATGTGTTATTACCTAGCTGATGGTATGTACCCTAAATGGGCAACTATTGTGCAAACTATACGTGCACCAGTTGGTCCCAAGAAAAGGCATTTTGCGATGAAAACAAAAATCTTGTAGAAAGGATGTTGAACGTGCCTTCGGAGTCCTCCAAAAACGTTTTGCAATTGTGGTAAATCCAACACGTTTTTGATACGTAAGTTATATGGGCGATATTATGACATCCTGCATAGCCATGCACAATATGATAATTGAGGATGAACGAGACCTTGATGCTCCGATTGAAGTTGAAAGAGATGTGTCAGCCACAAATATTAAATTTGAAGCACCTCAAACCGATTAAATTAGAAGCTTGACAGAGCGGTTTAGTGAAATTAAAGACACAAACGCTCATTTCGACCTTCGGAATGCACTAATTGATCACTTGTGGAATGAATATTCATCTTCGGGGAATTAGATATTATGTAATCTATCATTTTCATTTAAGTAATTTGAATTATCTTTTTTGCAATTAATGTAGAATTTATTTTTATATAAGTAATTTGAATTTTCTTTTTTCCAATAAATGTAGAATTTTAATTATGTATTTTTCATAAATAATATTATTATGTTCAGTTTAATTATATAAAATAATTATATTTAAAAGTGAATAAAAATGTTATGGAATATTCTTTTTAAGGGAGGTATAGAAAAATAGATGGAAACGAAACACTGTTTTAAAGATAGGGTTACTATTGGAAGGGATCATCTGTCCCATAAAGTGGTGTCCCATTTGGTGGCCCACCAATCACGCGTCGCCACACATACATTAGTGGACCATATTTTTATAACCACACGACACATATCCGCACCTTATTGGTGGGACATGTAGTGGGACTTGCAGTGGGCAGAAGATCCTCTCTCGGTTACTATGAGAAAACCTTGGAGGTGGCCTTACACTCGCAAAACCCTAAAGTACAATGTCAATCTTCCTCGCTCTTCGCCGTGCCCGCCACTTCTCTACCACCGCTTCCGCCGGCGCTGGCGCCAAGCCCCTAAACATCTCCTCTGTCAAGAAGCGGCTCAGAAAAGTATACGATCCCGACAAGGCTCTCAAAGTCTATGCCTCCTTCACCGCTGCCAATGATGCCTCTGCCTCACCGGCCTCCGCCCGCCACGTCCAGGAATTGGCGGTACGCCGTCTCGTAAAATCCCACCGCTTCTCCGACATCGAGGCCTTCCTCGTATCTCAGAAATCCCATCCACAAATTACCGAAGAGCCCTTCGCCTCCTCCATCATTCGATCGTATGGCATCGCTGGAATGATCGACAATGCGGTCAACATTTACAACCAGATGACCGATCTCGGTACCCCTCGATCTATTCTTTCTTTCAATGCTCTCCTCTTAGCTTGTATTAATGCCAAGGTTTATGATCGCGTGCCTGTTTATTTCAATGAATTTCCTGAGAAATTTGGTGTGGTACCCGATAAATTTTCATTTGGAATGTTAATCAAGGCTTATTATGAGATGGGGTCGCCTGAAAAGGCAAAGGAGACACTGATTGAAAGGGAGAAGAAGGGGGTTGAGGTAGGAGCGGTGTCGTTTAGCACAATTTCGCACACGCTCTACAAGATTGGGAAGATTAGAGAAGCTGAAAAACTTTGGAATGAAATGAAGGAAAAAGGGATCACATTGGATGTGGGATCTTACAATGTGAAGCTCTCGCATATGTGTGGCAAGCCAGAGTCCGTGAAAGCATTAATCGAGGAAATGGAGAACCTGGGGATCTATCCTGATGTTATTAGCTACAACTATTTACTTACTAGCTACTGCGAAAGTTGTATGATGGATGAGGCAGAGAAAGTATATGATCATCTGTTGAAATCGAGAGGAGTCAGGCCAAATCCCGCCACTTTTAGGACTATGGTGTTCCATTCATGTAAAGCAGGGCGGTACGTGAGAGCGTATAAGATCTTTAAGATGAGTGTGAAGAAGGGCAAGATTCCTGATTTCAACACATTGCAGTATTTGGTTAAGGGGTTAACTGAGACAGGGCGTATGGTTGAGGCTAAATGTGTTGGGAAAATTGTTAATATATATATATTATTTATATATATATATATATATATATTTTGTTGTATGGAAAGTTAATTACCATTTATTGCTAATTTGACTTGGGAAAAATTCAGCCCTTTTCGATCGCATTTTCGAGCCTCGATATATATCCGATTTATGAATTGAGATATATCACGTCGATCTACGTTTCGAGTAGATAATTATAGTGTGCTTAATTTCTCGATTTCGATTTTCGGTGAGTGACAAATAGTGGCTCGAAGTTTGGGGGGACAAAACTAATATATTACCTAAAGTGGAGAAACTTACCTTATTCGGGTTTGGGAGAGTTATTACATTAATCAATGTCCCACATCGATTAATGAATAATGTTTTGTGTGGTATTTAAGTCTCTACCACATTGTAGGAGATAACAAAGTGACATGTGGTGGGCTTGGGCCACACATGCTCATGCGCGCGAGCCTTTTCGCCGACCGCCTCACACGCGGTGCGGAGCGCCGCGCCCGCGCCCGTGCCCGACCCCGGCCCCGGCTCCGGCTTCGGTTCCGATTCCGGTTCCGGTTCCGGTTCCAGTTCCGGTCCGTGTCCGTGGACTTGGACTTGGACTTGAATCTTGGTCCTTTGGGTGGTCCGTCGGGCTTGGCCGTTGGGCTCGGCCGTTGGGCTACGTGTGGGCTGGCCCAGTCCTTGGTGCAGTGAACCGGCTGCATTGGATTCCTCTCCGTGGTGCAGTGCTCCTGCTACACCAGAGTGTGTCTTTTTGGAAGGATTTGGAAGAGACTCTTCAGCAGCCAACCTTCCATGTCTCCACTCCCCCAAACTGCGCCTCGCCTTTAATTGGCGGGGAGTTATTCCTGCAATCAACACATGGGTGGAACAGCCTATAAATAGGCAGGTGTTCATTCCATTTCAACACCAACATCTGCAACAACAAGCATTCTATACTTAGCTCTGCATTCCATATTTAGCTCTTAGCTGTCCAGCTCCTGTCCTCGCCGGAAAAGTTCAGTTCGCCGGAGCTCGACGATCTTGCGGAACTGCAATCTTCGAGACGTTTGTCGTTTCATCTTTGGGGATGAAATGCCAAAACCGAGAGCACTACCGGGGCGTTTTTCGTCTTGCGGAGAGAGGCATTCCTCGACTCGACGGTTCTTTTGTTTGTTTTATTTTTTTGACTTACGGTTCATTTGTAATAGCAGCTTTTGTAACCAACAATCGCAAGACAAAAAATTAATTTTCTCTACTCAAGCTGCTTCAAAGATGTCTTCCTCAAGTGCTGCTTTGTCCGACGCTGCCGCTGCTTCTGCCGCCGCCGCCTACCCCGCCGTTTCTGACGTCATTACCTCCTCCGGCAATGTTGTTCCACCGACGTCTGTTCCTACTCCAACTCCGGTGTTTGCAAATCCAACCCTCGCTGCCATGTCTGCCGCCACTGATGCAAGGATAGCACTTAATCGTGCTAATGCCGCTAACACGGCATTCAACTTCAATGCAATGTCCTCTGCCTTGCAGAGCAATGTCCCTTTTGGGAATGTGAACCACCATGGAGTGGTGGGGGGTTCAAATCCGACCCTGACGGCACCTCTACACTCGTCTAGAGTGTTGCCCGCTGCCGAGAAGCCGGCCAAGTTTGGTGGAGCCGACTTCAAGAGGTGGCAACAGAAGATGTTGTTCTATTTGACAACATTGGGGTTCACCACTGTGCTGATGGAGAATGCACCTGCCCCTCCAAATGAGAACGAAGAGAACTTGGAAGTCCGGATAGCCTATGACAATTGGCTAACTTCCGACTACTTTTGTAAAAACTTCTTGCTTAGTGGACTAGATGATAGTCTGTACAGTGTATATGCAAATGTAAAGACCTCCAAGGCAATTTGGGAGGCACTTGAAAGAAAATACTATACTGACAATGCAGGTACCAAGAAGTTTGTAGTCGCCAAGTTCTTGGACTACAAAATGGTGGACTCTCGACCGGTCGTGGAGCAAGTGCAAGAGTTCCAACTCATTGTCCATAACGTCCACGCCGAAGGTATGCTTTTGCCAAATGCTTTTATCGTGGCAACTGTAATTGAGATGCTTCCCCCGAGCTGGAAGGACTTCAAGAGCTACTTGAAGCACAAGCGAAAGGAAATGACGCTTGAGGACCTTGTGGTCAAGCTCCGCATCGAGACCGACATGAGGACTCGAGATGGGAAGGGCAAAGCACCCGTGGAGCCAAGAGTCAACCTTGCTGAGAAAGGTGGCAACTCCAACAATGTAAAGAGAGGGCGTCCAAATAGCAACCCCAAAGGGAAGGGCAAGGTGCAATCCCGCAAGTTTGAAGGGGACTGCTACAACTGTGGCAAATCCGGCCACATGTCCAAGGACTACCGAAAGCCGAAGAAGAAGAGGGCTCATCAAGTCAATACGTTGGAGATTGACCTCACTAAAGCCGACCTTGCAGCCGTTGTCACTGAAGAAGCAAACGTCGTGGAGAATGAGGGGAAGTGGTATATTGATACCGCTGTCACGACACATGTTTGTGGTGACCGAAGCCGCTTCACCAAGTACAAGAGTTGCCAAGGGAGGAAGCTCAATATGGGGAATCAAGCCTCATCTGAGGTAGTTGGCTATGGTACTGTGGTGCTAAGGTTGAGCTCCGGCAAGAACCTTACCCTTGGAGAGGTACTGCATGTCCCCGACATCCGGAAGAATTTGGTGTCCGGCTCTGTACTAGTTAAGAGAGGGTTCAGACTAGTGTTTGAGTCTGACAAGTTTATTTTATCAAAATTTGGAATGTTCCTAGGAAAAGGCTACTTGTCTGAGGGCCTTTTTAAGTTAAGTGTAATGGCGATTCGCCAAGAACCCGTTGAGGCTAAAAATAATGATAATGAAGCTACTTCCTCCTATTTGATTGAGTGTTCCGATTTATGGCATTCTAGATTAGGACATGTTAATCTAAATGCAATAAAAAGATTAGTTAATCTCGATCTACTTAAAGTAAATGAGTTTAACAAAATCAATTGTGAAGTTTGTGTTGAAGCAAAATTGGCTAAGCTGCTATTTCATTCTGTAGAAAGGAACACAAAACCTCTAGAACTCATTCACACTGACGTATGTGACTTAAAGTTTGTACAAACTAGAGGTGGGAAAAAGTATTTCATTACTTTTATTGATGACTGCACTAAGTATTGTACTCTTTATCTTTTAAGGAGTAAAGATGAGGCGATTGAAGCTTTTACTAACTTCAAAGCAGAAGCCGAAAACCAACTTGATTGTAAAATCAAAATGGTACGAAGTGATAGAGGTGGAGAATATGTAGCTCCTTTTGAAGAGTTGTGTAAGACAAGTTGTATTATTCATCAAACCACCGCCCCCTATTCGCCTCAATCAAATGGTGTAGCTGAAAGGAAGAATCGAACTCTAAAGGAGATGATGAATGCTTTGTTGATAAGTTCTGGACTGCCCCAGAACATGTGGGGGGAAGCCGTCTTGACGACTAACTACTTATTAAACAAAATACCTCTAAAAGGTAGAGATGTTACTCCTTACGAGTTGTGGAAAGGAAGGAAACCTTCCTATAAATACCTCAAAGTGTGGGGGTGTTTGGCTAAGGTAGAAGTGCCTTTGCCTAAGCAAGTTACTATCGGACCTAAGACTGTCGATTGTATCTTTATAGGATATGCACTGAATAGTAGTGCATATCGGTTTGTCATTCATAAGTCGGTCGTGCCCGATATGAATGTTGGAACTACTATTGAGTCAAGGAATGCTATATTCTTTGAACATATCTATCCTTGTAAAAAGGATGATAAAGTTGAGTTAAGCTCTAGTGGTGGAGCAAGAGAAGTTGCTAGTAGTTCTAGAAATGTGGGGGTAGAACCCGATACACGTAAAAGGCAAGCTGTCGATGTTGAAACTTTAGAACCAAGACGTAGCACTAGAGCAAGAGTTGCTAAGGACTTTGGTCCTGATTATGTTGTCTTTCTTTTAGATGAAGAGTCGCAGTCTATAAAAGAAGTTCTTTCTAGACCCGATGGCCCACTTTGGCAAGAAGCTGTCCAAAGTGAAATTGATTCCATCATGCAGAATCATACTTGGGTCTTAGTAGACTTACCCGAAGGTTGCAAGCCCTTAGGATGTAAATGGATCCTAAAAAGAAAGTATAAGGCAGATGGGTCAATTGATAAATATAAAGCTCGTTTAGTGGTTAAAGGCTTTAAGCAAATTGAAGGATATGACTTCTTCGATACTTATTCGCCTGTAACGAGGATTACGTCTATCCGTGTGCTTCTCGCGATTGCTGCTTTGCACAATCTTGAGATTCACCAAATGGACGTGAAAACCGTCTTTCTAAATGGAGATTTAGAAGAGGAAATTTATATGGAACAACCTGAAGGGTTCAATGTACCTGGTCAAGAGCGAAAGGTATGTAAGTTGGTGAAATCCCTATATGGGTTGAAACAAGCACCATTACAATGGCACTTGAAATTCGACGAGGCTATGTTGTCGAATGGTTTTAAGATTAATGAATGTGACAAGTGTGTTTACATAAAGAATACAAAGAATGGCTTTGTAATTGTTTGTCTTTATGTAGACGACATGTTAATTATGGGACAAAACCTTCAAGTCATAAATGACACCAAGCGAATGCTTAAGAGAACTTTCGATATGAAAGATATGGGAGTTGCTGATGTTATTCTTGGAGTGAAGATTCAAAGAACTCCCAAAGGGATTGTTTTGTCTCAATCTCATTATATTGAGAAAGTGCTTAAAAGGTTTAATGCCTTTGATAGTGCACCGGCTAAGACTCCTTTAGAAGTTAATGTTCACTTGAGCAAGAATAGGGGTGATCCTTGTTGCTCAAGAGGATTATGCTAGAGTCATTGGTTGTCTTATGTATATCACGAATTGTACGAGGCTCGATCTAGCTTGTTCGGTGAACAACCGAGTCGCTATACTAGTAATCCTAGTAGAGAGCATTGGAAATCTCTTGTAAGAGTTATGAGGTATTTGAAATACACTCTTCACTTTGGGCTGCACTATTCGAGACATCCCCCAGTACTTGAAGGGTACTGTGATGCAAATTGGATATCCGACACTAAAGACTCGTTGTCTACTAGTGGTTATGTGTTCACTATAGGGGGAGGAGCTGTGTCGTGGAGATCCACGAAACAGACGTGCATAGCCCGATCCACCATGGAATCTGAATTTATTGCTTTAGATAAAGCCGGTGAGGAGGCCGAATGGCTCCGTAATTTTCTTGAAGATATTCCATGTTGGACGAAACCCGTGCCACCTGTGATGATTCACTGTGATAGCCAAGCGGCTATTGGTAGCGCCAAGAGTGGGTTGTATAATGGTAAGTCAAGACATATTCGTCGTCGACATAATACCGTAAGACATTTGATCACGAGTGGGGTTATCTCTGTAGACTATGCCAAGTCTATAGATAAGCTAGCGGATCCGCTTACTAAGAGTTTGAATCGAGATCAAATGTATAAGCTCGTAGAGGGAATGGGAGTTAAATCCACAAGTTAAAGACGATTATAGTGGATACCCAACCTTGTAGATTGGAGATCCCATGAACTTGGTTCAATGGGAAAACTAAGCTATATGAGTCTGTTGATACCGCACTCAATTAGTCTATTCCCTAAAAGAGCTCGAGAGTGTTGGTGACCTGTCAAGTGGTGAGGTTAAGTCTTTGACTTTTAATGATTCTTGGATGCCTTGAGAAGGTGGAGTATGACAGGATACTCGAGTAAGAATCACCTATGTAAGTGTGAAGTGAGGGCCGCTTCTATGTAAACACTTATGAATCCAAGAGGTTGTCCATGGCCAGTAAAGGACACAAACGTGAGAACGGACGAGGTTGAGACTTTATAGTGTTAGTGCTATTGTCTAAGTATACACCATGGAGGAATAGTTCAAGGCCACGTGTCCACTAATCCGCCGGTATGCTCGATAGCACTGACTAAGGAAGGTTCAAGGTCACAAGCCACCTACCCTGATGCTTTATTGTCTCTTGAGGACAGAGTTGTGTGTCTGCATGCATGCATTTGGCTATTTCCACTCATGTGGGGGATTGTTGGGAAAATCGTTAATATATATATTATTTATATATATATATATATATATATATTTTGTTGTATGGAAAGTTAATTAGCATTTATTGCTAATTTGACTTGGGCAAAATTCAGCCCTTTTTGATCGCATTTTCGAGCCTCGATATATATCCGATTTATGAATTGAGATATATCACGTCGATCTACGTTTCGAGTAGATAATTATAGTGTGCTTAATTTCTCGATTCCGATTTTCGGTGAGTGAAAAATAGTGGCTCGAAGTTTGGGGGACAAAACTAATATATTACCTAAAATGGAGAAACTTACCTTATTCGGGTTTGGGAGAGTTATTACATTAATCAATGTCCCACATCGATTAATGAATAATGTTTTGTGTGGTATTTAAGTCTCTACCACATTGTAGGAGATAACAAAGTGACATGTGGTGGGCTTGGGCCACACATGTTCATGCGCGCGAGCCTTTTCGCCGACCGCCTCACACGCGGCGCGGCGCACCGTGCCCGTCCCCGGCTCCGGCTCCGGTTCCGGTTCCGGTTCCGGTCCGTGGACTTGGACTTGGACTTGGACTTGGACTTGGACTTGGATCTTGGCAATTGGTCCTTTGGGTGGTCCGTCGGGCTTGGCCGTTAGGCTCGGTGGGCTACGTGTGGGCTGGCCCAGTCCTTGGTGCAGTGAACCGGCTGCACAGGATTCCTCTCCGTGGTGCAGTGCTCCTACTGCACCAGAGTGTGTCTTTTTGGAAGGATCTGGAAGAGACTCTTCAGCAGCCAACCTTCCATGTCTCCACTCCCCTGAAATTGTCGCTCGCTTTTAATTGGCGGGAGTTATTCCCCGCAATCAACACTGGGTGGAACGGCTATAAATAGGCAGATGTTCATTCCATTTCAACACCAACATCTGCAACAACAAGCATTCCATACTTAGCTCTGCATTCCATATTTAGCTCTTAGCTGTCCAGCTCCTGTCCTCGCCGGAAAAGTCCAGTTCGCCGGAGCTCGACGATCTTGCGGTGCTGCAATCTTCGAGACGTTCGTCGTTTCATCTTTGGGGACGAAACGCCAAAACCGAGAGCACTACCGGGGCGTTTTTCGTCTTGCGGAGAGAGGCCTTCCTCGACTCGACGGTTCTTTTGTTTGTTTTATTTTTTCGACTTACGGTTCATTTGTAATAGCAGCTTTTGTAACCAACAAAAGGTATGGTCCGGACATTGAACAAGAAGTTCCCTCCTGAACAGCTTCAGGCTTGGAAGAAGCTTGCTGAAGAGCTCGGGATAGCTCGTGATGGCATAGAGGAGGTAGTTGCCAATGAGGTAGAAAAGGAAGGTGATTCTGATATTGAAACAGAAAAGCCAAATGCATGAGTTTGCTTTGTGGAATGGGTTAGGATTATTTGCTTCAATTCGAAGCAATTTATGCTTTTGAGGCAGTGGGAGATGCTTAGAACATCTAAGGCTTGATCTGTTTGTTGTTGTTCACAGGGTCTCCTACTTCTCTATTTCTTTTGAACTTTCTTCTATTTGCTCGTTTTCTGCTCTTCACTTGGTCTTGCTCTTCAAATGAGCTCTCCTCACTTATCAGACTTCCATTTCTTACTACAAGTCTAGATTCCTTATTTACTTGTGAAATTCCTTTTTAATAGAAATGTAGAATGATGCTATGGGAATCCCCCTTCTTTGGTTGGCTGATTCTTGATTTTTTCTTTTAATGTTTATGTTTTGGAAATGGAATTTGTATAAAAGCAAATATGCAATAAATTGAAGTAGTTGTACATCTTTGTTCTGTTTCAGTCAAGATTGAATGAATGAATGATAGTGAAATAATTGAAGATGAATTTTATTCCTTAGTTGGTATGGTATGTATCCCAATCTGGGGAATCTCCAACTGCAATAGTTGTAGTTAATTAAAAGATACGATAAACATATATACTCTTGAATCTATAAATCCATCTGTTCTTTCTGCACAATATCTGGCCCACCCTACCTCACACACAACACAAGTATTAATAATAGACTCAGAGTGTAGTACAATAAAGGATAAAAACGGGACATCAAATAAATTAAAACTTATAATTCTATCTAAGTTTATGCCTATGTCTAAATACTGGGGAAAATCACAAAAAAAATAAAAATACTCGCAAACCAAACCCTTATTCGAGATAGATTACTACTACTAATTTCTCTTTATCCAAGGGAAGCATTAGTGGTGGTATGGCTCGATTTTGAATAGTAAATATGTTCGAAAATAATTTCTATTGTTGAGTAGTATTCCCTTCGTCTAGAAATTTTTGTTCACTTTTAATTTTTTTGATCAATTATTACATACAGTTTTTTTAGCACTCACGACTTTATACACAAACTCTCGTTAAAAACGCATTAAAATGGATAAAGAATATGGGATAATGGTAGTATAAAACTCAAATAACTGAAAACAAAACATTTTTTCTATATATAGAAAATAAAGTAAATGATGGAGTGATATGATCTGGGCTCTTCACTTTTTTTTTTATGACGAGGAATTCTCAGCCGTTATCTTTGGTGTGCATAGGGTAAACCTCGCTCTTTTTTTTTTTTTTTTTTTATGACGAGGAACCCGCAGCCTCTACCTTTGGTGTGCACAGTGTAAACCTCGCTCTTTCTTTTTTTATGACGAGGTGCACCTCTTTTTTTTATGACTTTTTTTCCGCTACCTTTGGTGTGCACAGATAAATTTGCACGTAACCATACAGAAATTTGAACCCATGACCTTTCGGTCTCGGGCCACCCACCTTCGCTACGACATTCCATGGGGACAATCGGATTCTTCTTTGTTGGAGTTGTAGTGGACTAGGAGTCGATGGTCTGACACTATTCTGCCGTCTACTGTTTTCTATTTAGGTTTTTGGTTGGTGAAAGAGGGAGCATACTGGAAAATCCCCTCACATAACTGCGTCAATTATATATTTATCTTTTTCTTTTTATATATATATATATATATATATATGGCTAGGACCGAAAATTGCTAGATAACCCGGTTATGTTATGGGACAATGAAATCAGCACTCGATAAAATGACTAAACAGGCAAGCAACATACCCAACATATATATAATTAGTCTTTTCAGTACCTTTTATATTTGATAATGCAATCACATCAATTGGAGTATAGTTAATTTTAAAAATAATACAAAATTAATCAAGTAGCAGCTCATCTTGGTACAATATTGCACGACCACATGATCGCACCACCATATATTTGTGGTTATACATATAATTGGGGCCAGATTCAGAATTTCAATAGAGAACGTTGTGAGGTGGGGGAATCTGCACAGTTTTTTTTCAGAAAAAATGGAAGTGAACACGAAACCCTATTGTTGGCTGATACAATCTGAGTTATCGAAAAGCTTGTGTGGTCCTCTGAGAAGAAGCAAGCAGAAGCTTTAAAGAACCTCCCATGGAATTGGTCCCTCCTCTACTCTACTACTACGACGACTGCATCAATTATCTCATCCACCTATATCCAATCCTTTTTGTACATCTCCTAATGTTTAGTGTGAAATCCACTATGAGTTCTCATCTCTCTCTCTCATCTCCTAATACAGTCTATTAATACTATGTATGAAATAGTGTCTGATAAAGCTAGCTAGTTGCAGTTGGTGTAGGTAGATTGGTCCCAATTGATAATGTTAAAAGTCCATTGCAAGAAGGAATCATTTATTAGCAGCAGAATATAACATGACTTACAAGTTATCGAATTAATTACCCAAGTATAGCTCAACATCTAGTGTGTTATTAATTTCATACATCACATTAACCAGATTAATTTCTTTTGCACACATATATGGTTGCAATTGGGCCATACCTTTATCTTTTCCGCAACATGGACTGGCAATATTCCATCATCATCATCATCTCCACTTCTCAAATCCCCCAAAATAAAATTGTCTTCTCTTGTCTTCTTTCCCTTCTTACTGATCTTTTTTTTTGTTGCTGGGAAATCAGCAAATTAATATCGAGTCGAATCTGAAGTAGCCTATGCAGCTCTTGAGGAAAACAGATTCAGCTTCAGCCATGACAAAAAGTGAGTTTGATAATTGTTCATCTTTAAGAATTTCAGCAAAAAGAAAAAATAAAAATAAAAATATGACCTAGCTTGCATTTTGAAAACCTAATTCCTTATTGAATATTCTTTAGTGTGTATCATGATTGTTGTTCAAATCTTTATAAGTATGCTCCATTAATACCTAGCTTGTTGCAGAAATTTGTCTAGATTTGCAGTCTACCACATAACCAAATACAGTAAATTAAACCATAGGGAGTACCAAAAAAAGGATGAGAATCAAAGGGAAAGATGAGGTTAATTTTGTTGACACAATGATGAATCATCTGAATTTTCTTGCAGATGAATGATGAAGCAAGTAGTCTGACCATGAATTCAAGAGATGAGAGAGAGTTGAGAGTGAAGCAAGAAGGCATGAGACCTTCAGAGTGGTCAAGCCACAAGAACCCACGAATAGTCCGCGTTTCGCGTAGTTTTGGAGGCAAGGACAGACACAGCAAAGTTAGGACCGTGAGAGGGCTGAGAGATAGGAGGATTAGGCTTTCTGTGCCAACTGCCATTCAGATCTATGATCTTCAACACAGGCTCGGCCTCAGTCAGCCCAGCAAGGCCGTCGACTGGCTGCTCGACAACACCAAGAGCGACATCGACAAGCTCCCCCCTCTCCCCATCATACCAGGAAGCTTCATTGACTCACCAGCAGCAGCTGATCAGACTCAAGTAGTATCCAGTTTTCTCACCTCCAATCATCCTTACATGAAAGAGATGAATGATCAGAGGAGAGGTAAAGATAAGTGGATCCACCAGGACAATCTTGAAAACTTGTTTCCTTTAGGAAATGTTAATCAATCTTCTTTCCCTAGCATGCCTTATTATAACCCTTACTTCCATTGGGATCTTCCAAATTTGTCTTTGTCCCACATCGGAGGACCTTATCCTTTCCCAGAAATTCAATCAAGGAACTTTTACCCTACTGCAACAACTATACCACCCATTATCCCTTCTTTTCCTTCAAAATCTCTTCATCCACACCAAAATGATACTGCAACATCAGGGAAAGAGGATTGATCTTGTTTCCCAGCTGATGATTACAAATGCCACACAGTAAGGAATTCTTCTGCCTTTATTTATTTCTTTTGTTTTTGCAAGAGAGAGATATATATATACACTTGAAACGTGTGATTTAGTTGCATATATAGCTACATAAAAGTGAGATTTGTCTAGTTGCATGCACATTTTGAATTCTTTTTTAATGGTTTTGATGGAATAATTGTATCTATGTATCATACAAATTAAGAGTGATAGCACAAAACTGCAGGTTATTTACTGTGAACTATATATTTTGGACTTGTCAGAAAGCTGTGAAATGCCAAGTAAAGACAATGTCCCCTTTAATTTATTGCTAACAAACACAAGTTTCTCTTGTCTTCATCATCAGAAGTTTTGGATATCAAGAACTAGTGATTGCTACAGCTTCATTAATTACAAGAATCACTCTCTTTTCTAATCAGGCTTGAGTAATATCAAAACGTAGCCTAATTAATTTTATCTCTCTTTTATTGAAAACTCTTTATCAAACTGGAATTTTGCTGTCTGTTCTCTTTAAGACACAATTTGTATGGTAATTCATATTCTGACAGGCAGTTCAACAACTGTGATGCTCTAGTTTTCTAAATTTTATTTGTTGCAATCTCATATACACTCGTAAACCCCAAGTATCTTTCTAATTTGTAATTCTCGAGGATTTTCATTTTATAGTGTGTAAATACAATGGTTGTTTAAAATAATATATGTCTGTTATTGGCTTTTGTTTATTTTAGAATTCATACGATTTCAGCTACTGATTAAGAAGTTTATAGATTATCAATTATCATGTATACATGCCTAACATCTAGTTAAGAAATCATCTGCGTAGGGTTTCTCAAGAATAAGGTTTTAGTTAAAAGTAATAGGCAAAAACTTTAGTATCTCATAACACTCTCTCTCCCTTCATCTCTCTTCTCGGCTCTCCCTCCCCCTTATTCCCGTACGTATTAGATCTTTGTAGACGATGCCATATCAACTTCCGATGACAAAATTGTGGTTGAAGTTGGAAGTGGCGATTTTGATCTCTTTGATGGAGAAGTATCTACAGAAATCGGAATGGCAGGGGGACACGCAGTGACTCGATCCCTTCACTCCCTGCCATATCGCAGCCTATGAGATTAAGAAATTCACTACTCCAACCACCAAAGCACCGCCGAGAGCACTCCCGATCACAGCGTAACCCAAAGAATAACCTCCTCCTCCTTGAATTCAGGATTAGCAACAGCAAGACTCCCTTTTTCATCACTGAGTTTAAACATTTCCAAACCATTTAAAATAGCACTAGAATATTTTGGTGAGCGGTTAATTCTTTGTAACCTTATGTGAATAAAAATAGAGATGGACTAGTGTGCATCATGTTGCACATGTAATATGATCCAATTACTCAATTTTGACTCATGTTTGACCCGTTGACCAGTTTTGACTCATGTGTTGACCAGTTTTTTTTCCGTTTTTTTTTTGCTATTTTTTTTCTTTTTTTCTTTTTTTTTCGTCTTTTTTTCGCCTTTTTCGTTTTTTCGTCTTTTTTTATTTTTTCGCCTTTTTCGTCTTTTTCGCCTTTTTTCTTTTGTTTTTTTGTCTTTTTCGTTTTTTTTGTTTTTTTCGCCTTTTTTCTTTTTTCCGTCTTTTTCATTTTTTTTTTTTTTTGGTCTTTTTTCGTTTTTTTTCGTCTTTTCGTTTTTTCGTCTTTTTCGTTTTTTCATTTTTTCGTCTTTTCAGAAAAATACAAAGAATGACACGACACTTTTTTTCGTTTTTTCGTTTTGAAATACAAAAAATATTTTTCGTTTTTCCTCTTTATTATAAGGACGAGAGTGTTACTCTTTGTATACAAAAGTGTCGTTTGTTCTAAACAATGACACTTTTGTTCGTTTGTTCTAAACAATGACACTTTCATTCGGAACAATTGACACTTTTGTTTATTACGATTGACACTTTGGATAACATTTCTGATTATTATGCTTCATATTGATTAGTAGATGAAAGTGACATGTTCCTTAATTCTGAGTGCCAATTTACTTCAGTGTGATTGACACTTTAAGATAAATGACACTTTCGTTCGTTGTAATTGACACTTTTTTCATAAACAAATGACATTTTTTTTCGAAACAAATCGCATTTTTTTTAAAAATAATTGATTTTCAATAAATGATATAAACGACATTTTATTCAAATACAAATGACACTTTTGTTTGTTACGATTGATACTTTGGATAAGTAACAAATGACACATTTATTCAATACAAATGACATGCCTTATCAAAAAAATTGGAAAAAAATAAAAAAAATTATTTGTTACGATTGACACTTTTGTTTGTTACGATTGACACTTTCATATGCAAAGAGTGACACGTCCGTCCTTAAAATAAAGGGAAAAAAATGAAAAAAAAATTGTTTGTTGCGATTGATACTTTTGTTTTTTACGATTGACACTTTCGTATGCAAAGAGTGACACTTTTGTTTGTTACGATTGACACTTTTATATACAAAGAGTGACACGTCCGTCCTTAAAATAAAGGGAAAAAAATGAAAAAAAAAATTGTTTGTTGCGATTGATACTTTTGTTTGTTACGATCGACACTTTCGTATGCAAAGAGTGACACTTTTGTTTGTTACGATTGACACTTTCATATGCAAAGAGTGACACGTCCGTCCTTAAAATAAAGGGAAAAAAATGAAAAAAATTTTGTTTGTTGCGATTAATACTTTTGTTTGTTACGATTGACACTTTCGTATGCAAAGAGTGACACATCCGTACTTAAAATAAAGGGGAAAAACATTAAAAAAAAAGTAAATTTTTTTTTAAAAAATATGATGTCATGCTGACGTCAGCGGGTCAAACACGGGTCAAACACAGGTCAAAGCGGGTCAAAATTGGGTAATTGGATCATGTTGCATGTGCAACATGATGCATACTGTTGGTCCCGAGAGCACGTTCAGGTGTAGAGGGGGGGGGGGGTGAATACACCTGAATCCTATTTTCTCAACTTTGAACACGAACAATCCTGTTCAGGAAAGTGTCGTACTGAAAGAATTCAGCAGACCAAATAGTTGTTCTGAATCGTGTTTGGCAAAGTGTCTGACTCTACTGAGATGCGCTAGGCGGCCGAGTCGAGTCGGTATCGACGGATAGAGTTCAGTGGTGCGGAAATGTGTAGGCCCAAATCAGATGAGTGGAAAACGTTTTATCAAGACAGTCTCAATTCAGCAGAAAAAAACAGTTCAGTATGCTGAGACTTAGTTGTATGATTTTAAAGGATGATTTTCAGTATGAACAGTTAAAATCAATGCAACAGTAAATAAGAGAGCAAGCGAGAGACACAGATTTTTAAAGTGGTTCGGATACACAGGATCCTACGTCCACTATCCCGAAAGGTCAGGAGGCTATTTATTATACTGAGTTAGTCTCAGTCAGCTTGTACACAGGACAAAGCCGCGTCTTGGAATTTATACTGAGCAAGTCTCAGTTTACAACGGTTATCAAACTAAAGTGTTTGACAAACTCTCCAACAGTGAAGGAGTTCTTTTACATTAAGGATTAGGTTCAAATATGAACTCCTTCGTCTAAGTTATGGATATGATCGGTTGAGCTTAGGGTTAGAGGGATAGGGAATGAGAATGTAGCTTCTAGACGAACAGTTGAGTTTAGCTTTGAGTTCGTGTAACGTCGTTTGGATACTAGAGGCTTGTATATCGGTTAAGCTTGGTTCCCTTATGAGCTAGGATGTAGTCTTTCGCCGGAGATAGATCTTCGAGTTCTTGCGGAAGACTTAAGCTTTTTGGATTGCTCGTTTGACTGCTCTCTTCTTATTTTAGTTCTCTTTCCTTGTTTTCTCGTGAAGTAGCAGTCGTAGTAGTCCCTCCAAAAACTTGAATCATCCCTCTATTTATAGAGAAGAGATTGGGAAAGATCCGTTGGAGACGATGATCCCTTTCTCACTCTTTTGGTAGCTAACGGCTCTTTTGAAAAAGGTTTCAGTGTCCTTTCCCTCCTTTTCTGGAAATATGTTGACTTGCAGCTTTAGTAGGTATAGGACATGTATCTGTTTGTCATTCATCGAGGTTTTGCAGAGTAGTTGAGACAGAACAGACTTCGAGGCATAATGAAGTTGACTTCTCTCTTCCTCGTATTTGACTATGCTGATTGTCGTTCAAAAGATCTGACAGTTCAGAAGACTGTCTGCCGTTACTGAGTCTGATCCTGTAGAGAGTACTGAATTTACTCTACTAAGGGTCGGCTCTTAGTTCGATGAACTACTCTGCCGAGTTCGGTTCCACCGACTCCTTCGATATCTTTGCTCTTCTTTGAGTCCAAGTATCCACTGAGTCTTCTACATCAGTGCCGAGGCCGATAATCTCCGAACGCCTAAACCGGAGCGAGTGTCTTCCCGAGTCCGAACCCTCAGAGACAAAAACAATTACAACGGAATGGTTCACCAATCAGATAGGGTTTTGGGATCTTCAAATCTTCAAACAAATTCAAAGCACGAGGCTACTGAGCTTTGGTCAGTTAAGATAGAATCATTTCCCACTAAGTATGACTGTGTTGAGGATAGAATCATCACCCAACACACACAAGTTTTTGCCATAAAAATATCACTTAGTGTGAATCAAAGTATCATTTGTTATTAATAAAAGTGTTTTTTTTCTTAATAAAAGTATCACTTGACATGAAAAACTATCAATAGTTTTGAATGTATCACTTGTGAAGAAAAACATCAGTTATGAAAGTATCGCTTTTTCTTAGTAATGTATCATTTGTTCTCAATAAAAAAATAACTTGTTCTTATCAAATGTGTTGTTTGATCTTAATAAAAGTAATAATAAGTAATCAATTGTTCATGAATCATTGAGTCAGCATTAGGATTCAGTCAACAGATCGAGTCAAATCCAACTAGTCCACACATGAAAACGGCCTCACACAAAATTAATTTAGAGTTTTTATTGTCAAAATATCAGTATCAAAAATATATATCTCAATCTAACACCCTCTTTCCTAATTAAAACTAACATTCTCTTCTAGTAAGATGCCACTTCAACTCATTCTCACTTCTCTCTCGTGCAAAAACAATAAAATTGTAAAATTTCAATTCACATTACATTGTATTACAAATGAAAAAGTTGGCGGAAAAAAAGTACTTGAATATTTGGATATAAATAATTTAATAAATATAGAAATCAAAAATTATATTTTGATGACATACTAAAAATGATTAAGAGCTAAAATATGATTAAGGTTGCCATGTGAAAAAATATCCACAGGATCTTTTGTCCCACTCATTCGTGTCTCACTATCATTTTTAATTATAAGCATTTAGGTCATTACGATTTGAATTTTACGGTTATCGTAAGCACCTAAGTGTCTACAGTTAAAATGTGGGTGGGACACGAGACACAAGAAAGTAGTGTAGAGGATCCGGATTGAAAAAAATATATAAATAAAACCAGAATTGAAATTTTACTTCTCTTCCAACTATTACTCAAGGTCGCCATGAGAAAATACATAGATAAACATAGCATAATACGAAGTTGGTACAATTTGATGTGAACTAAAACACGAAATAAATTCTGATATCAAATAGTGAGTCAGTAATCAAATACACAAATGGCTATTTCAGTCTTCTGCAGTCTCACGACAATACTTATTGAAGCTCCATTCAACTCTAAAGACTCGCATCAAAACTGCAACAAGGTAAGAAACTTATGCATAAGATGAAATATTTGTTGGGAATCATACCGCAGGATCGTCTTAGAATACGATATTTTTGACTTCAGAAAAGGTCTTCTGGATTGTTCTCGTTACCCGAGCTTACAACTCTGGATAGACAGAGGCTCTAGAAGCTCACAACGGACTACTCTCGGGCTCACACTTTACGGCTCACAAATCTAGAACATTAAGTGTGTAACAAATGGCTCTTTGTTCCCTATTTATAAGGGCTAGTTAAAGGAATCCTAATGCCTTCGACCTTAAGCCCAACCAAAATAGTAAAAGGGGTCATTAGGCCATTACCAATTGTTTTGGTCTACTAAAAGACCAAACAATTCCAGGCAATGAAGTAGCCCAGTGATTCCTAGAGAAATGTCGCATACAGCTGGGCGTATGTTCGGGCCAGATTAGGGACCTAATACAAGAAATAAAAATTGGGTCTTAAGTGAATTAATTTTCTATACTCAGCCCATAGTTTATTAATTCACAAAAATAGATTCATTCCACTAAAGAATCTATATTGACTTACCCCTTTATCCCAAAAGTTGAGTCAAA
The DNA here is from genome assembly GCA_028984105.1 of Lavandula angustifolia. Lineage (NCBI taxonomy): Eukaryota > Viridiplantae > Streptophyta > Magnoliopsida > Lamiales > Lamiaceae > Lavandula > Lavandula angustifolia. Next base: position 20,739,903 of record CM054817.1, read on the forward strand.
CGTTGTATTTTTAACTTTAATTAATCCCCATATTTAAAATATCGAATATTCATTAATTGATTAAGTTTACTGACTACTTAATACAATTAATATCTTATCCTTGAGTTATACCACTATACCTCATTATCATATTTGAACTTAATCAACCTGCAGGGTTTAATATTATAAACCTTTCCAGCGCCTCAAGAGGATATCATCAACCCTTTAATAGAATACGGATGCATGATGCAAATAATCAGCCTGAGCTACACACAACAACATTCACCCAAGATACAGAGATATATGGTCGCGATAACCCTAAACTATAGTAAGTCAAAGTGATAGCTAGTCGTGTGCACTCAACTGAAATATCATAAAGCTTAAATCAGCTGAGTCTCCGAGACCTTGGTTCTTCACACGGCCAGATAAAAGAACACGTCTCACAGTGATCCATCAATACATCAAATGTATCAATATAGACAAGTGACCAAGACATGTCACTTCATATCTACGTTGCAGCCTAAATCGGCAACTTGTCCTAAAGTTGCCTAATGTAATACCCCGAATATTCTAGCTAGTTAAATTAGCTTAAATGAAATATTTTAGAATTTTTGACCCATCTCTTGATATTGAAAATAAAATGTTCTATACCTCGATAAATGTTTAAGTCCCGACTAGAATCGAATTATTAATATATTGTCAAATTAAATGAAAACTAAACCATTTGTCGTTACCATAGTTTCTTTCTCACTCTACGTGTATGTGTCCTTATACATGTGACAAGTTTGAGGTTATAATATCTAATACATACATAGATGCATGAGTTATGCTGAAATATAATTAGTTAAGCAATATCCTCTTTAGTGTCTCTCATGCATGAAATAAGATTGGTGTTAGATCGTGGCTAGTTTGATGAATAAATAATTGTCTTCAAATTATTAAATCATTTGTATACACAGCTTCATAGCATGAGGTGGTTTGATTAATATAATAAATTGGTGTGAAGATTAGGAAGTCATTTACATTTTCTCTTCTTAGGTGCCACGTGTTTATACAAGAGAAAGCTTACCATGATCTTGCATGCAAATATTATTAGTAAGAAAGAGAACTATCATTTTCCATTTCCTACGTGTTCCCCTATGTTGATCTATAACATATGCTATAGGTGATGACTAATCCTACCTACATCACTACTATAAATAGTTGGAGATGGTGGCCATTCCATTTCATTTTTCCCGATCACATCTCTCTCATTTTCTTGGAGCTTCTACTTCTTCACACTCATAATTCTTGCAAGTATTATTAATTTAGTTGAAGAAATTCAAGTCTCTACATCTTCCTCAGAGATAAGGATACATGAGATCCAAGCCAAACCCTATAATTGACACTAAGATCTTTTCTATATATAAGGTGGGTTTTACTTTCTCAAAACTATTTTGAGTTATTGAGCTCTATGAAATGTTATGTTTATCCATGAAAATGTTTTTGTGCGTTCTACTTGTTTAATGCTCTGAATTAATCGATCGAGATTATTGACTGGCCTAACACGCTAGTGAGAATTGTGTACACCATTGTTAGTAGTGCAATGGGTTGATCGCCATTGTGTGCTAACCAGTTGGAGAGGACCTATGGGCTTCGGCTTTAAGTCTAACGGTTGGGATCTCTGGGTCAAGACCCGAGATTAGATGTTTATGGGACTCACTGGGTTGTAGCCCAAAGTCCGAGAGTAAGGAGGTATAGAGTAAGAGTAACAGTAGAACGTGACAGTGCGCACACAAGGAGATAAATGTTAGTATGATTGGGAGTGGCTTTTGTTTCAAAACCTTCCAAGTCATACGATTTATGCATGGATAAACTATTTATAAAAATGTTTATGAATTGCTTCACTCACTGAGTACACTAGTGCTCAGGCCAAACTATTTTCAAAATGTTTTCAGGTTGGGCGGACGGTGGTGACGAGCAAAGCTGAGGCGAGGGTTTCTGATGTATATCTATATTATATATTGCTTCCGTTTAAGTTCAAATACTTTTATTAAGAACTCTGATGGGCTTATCTTGTGTATTGTTTTTGGGCTCTGTGATACTTGGTTTGATTATTAATTGCTTAAGGACTCAATTTGAGTCGAGTCCTTGAAAATAAAATTCTTGAGTACAGTTGTCATCTTTGTTTCAGCATGATTCATTATGGAAAGATTTTCTACACAGTTTATCGGGCTTTCCCCTTGATTTATTCCAGATAATACAGACCCTATTTCTTTCCCCATTTGTTTTCTCCAACCCCCAGTCGCACCTTGATGATCGTGTCCTTCTCCGATAATCGGGGTGTGACACCTAAGCTGTGATAATTGTTTATATCTCACTAGTTCAACCAATCATTACAGTCTTATGTGATCTACAACACACTGTATGATCTAACTCATGTGAGATAATGGACTAATTTTTACAATTATAATAATTAGATAGGAGAATAATAATTGTTGGGAGATGATTCAGTAGCCTAGTGCTCAGATGATTTGAAGATCCCAAAACCCTACTTTGACTGATGAACTATTCAGTTGTATTTGTTTATTCTGTCTCTGAGAGTTTCAGACTCAGTAGATACCCTTCCTACATGGTTCAGACGTCCAGTTCTGTCCGCTAGTTCTTCAGCAGACTATCAGCCTCAGTACCATGAGAAGAAGACTCAGCAGTACTGGACTCAGCAGGAGCAGTATACTGAAAGGAGTCAGTGGAACTGAACTCAGCAGGAGTAGTTCACTAAACTCAGAGTTGATCTTCAGTAGAGCTGAACTTAGCATGAGTATGCTACTGAACATAGATCAGGCTCAGCAACGATCAGACAGTCTTCTGACTGTTAGGAGAACTCATAAGTCAAATCAGCAGAGTCATGAGAGGAATAGAGAAGTCAGCTTCAGATCTACCTTGAAGTCTGTTTCTCTCACCTACTTTCTTCAGCCTCGACCAATGACAAGCTATCAGTTGTCTACTTTCTGATTAAAGCTGCAAGTCAACAACATTCTAGAAATGGAGGGAAAGGACTCTGTCACCATACTTTGAAAGAGCTGTTAGCTACTCAAAAGAGAGACACATGGATCATCGTCTCCAACGGATCTATCCATGTCTCTGCTCTATAAATAGAGGGAAGATTTCAAATCAAAGCTCACGACACATACAAGAACACACGAGCATCTACGAGCAACTCAGAATCGACTTAAAGCTTTCCGCAAGAACTTCAAAGAGTTATTCCCAGCGAAAGGCGACATACTTGCTCAAAGGGAACCGAGCTGAATCAGATCATAAGCCTCTAGTATCCAAGCGACTGAATACGAATCCAGAGTTTATACTTAACCGTTCGTCGCTCTAGAAGCTACTTTCTCGTTCCTTTCCCTCTAACCTAAGCTCAGCAGACCATATCCATCCATAGCTTAGAACGAAGGAGTTCATCTTTGAACTTATCCTTATTGTAAAGGACTCCTTCATAGTTGGAGAGTTTGTCAAACACTTTAGTTTGATATCTTGTAAACTGAGACTTGCTCAGTATAAATCTCAAGACCAGTTTTTGTCTAGTGCACAAACCGACTGAGACTAACTCAGTATAATAAAATAGCCTCCTGATCTTCTTGGGACAGTGGACGTAGGATTGTTGGATCCGAACTACTTTAAAACTGCTTGTGTTCTGTGTTTTTACTGTTGCATTGATTACTGTTCATACTTAAAATATATTTCTAAATCATTCAACTGAGTTTCAGAAAAGCTTAACTGATCTCACTAATATACTGAAATTGTATTCTTAAATACGTTTTCTAACTCAACTAAATTTGGGCCTACACATTTCCGCACTTACTGAACTTCAACTGAACGGTATTGAATTCTGACTAAAGTCAGCTAGCAGGCCTCAGTGAAGTCAGTCACTCTGCCACGCGATTCAGAACAGTTTATTTGGTCTACTGAACTTGTTCAGTACGGCATTATCCTGAAAAAGACTGTTCGCATTTTAAGTTGAGAAAAGTTTTCAGGTGTATTCATCCCCCCCCCCTACACCTGAACGTTTATCTCGGGACCAACAATAATAGTAGTAACAGGAAACATTGTATACAAACAAATACGTAGACTGCTTTCAGTATACAAACCCAACAATATTCGGAATATCCTAAATCATAAGAGTGCAACACTAGTAGATTAGAGGAGATGGATTATAATTAAGAGAAATTAACACCTATAAAAAATTACAATTTCATGGAAAAAGGCAAGTCAGTAAGTTAAATAGGTTGATTCATATTTGAGATCACAAAAACATAAATTAGTGACATACCTACATAATCAACTATCCAAATTAGTGACACCTTCATGGTCCTTTGTAAATATAATCAGTAAACAAGCAAGTAGGCAACAACATTGCAAGAATATTAGTACACAAATATAACATCAGGACTAAAATGGTGACATATAAACCGAGGGAAAATAATGGTAAGATTTACCAAATATATATTATAAAATATATACTTATGCATTTCTTTTATTGGGGCATTTTTGTTTGTTATGACTTTCTTGTTTGCAGGTGCTGCATCTCACAATTCCACGACCTTCGCTTGCATCCATCTAATTGCGCAGACCTGTAGATTTAGGACGACCTTTAGAGGCCCCTTTTCATACAATCAGAAGGCCTAAGTATGATTTCTCTTGACAGATGCCAATAAGCTTAATCAGGAAGTGGACTAAATATCGGCGCCCATGTCATATGATATGTATAAATAGCGTAACAAATTTGAACCAAACTGTTATAATCCAAACTACAACTTTGACAGGCCGCAATAACATGTGAACAAGGGAATCCAAATGTTTGCCATTTTTGACAAGTACAAGATTTCTCTGCCAATTTCACTCTTTATGCTTTTAATCGAGCGACATGTCCTAACACTAAACGTCCTAGCTGCCCTATTAACTATGATGACTTCATGTTTGCTCGCCTTTAACCCATTTGAACTTAACTTTGCACCAATGAAAGGAGTAAATTTTAGGCCACTAGCAACTCTCTCAGTTCCTTGTTGTTGCCTAATAGCAAAGTAGTTATCCACTCGGTAAAATGTAAGTTGTACTAGAGTTTTGACAAGCAAAGTCGGGCTCGATCCTTTAAAAACTTCATATAAGTTAGTTGTCATTACACACCATATCGGTGACCTAATATTATCATATGTTAAAGCACATTTCTCCAAAGGAATTTCCTCTAGCCACTTTCGTACTTCTTCATTAGTTCTTGTAATTGTTTGCATTCTTTTATCAAATTTGCGAAGTTGGTTATCATTTGCAGCATACCATACAAGGTTCTTCAATTTTTGATCATGGAACTTGGTGTTGAAGTTGCTAGCTAAATGACGGATGTAAAAACAATGATAAGCATGTGGCTCAGTCCATCCCAAACCATCCGTATTCATTGCATTTCTAATTTCAATATGACGATCTTATATAATAAAAATACCATCTCTTTGTATCACGAAATGTCTAATGCAACCCATAAACTAACCCCAACAGTCATAATTTTAATCTTCTGCAATTTCAAGAGTTGGTGGAAATAATTGATTATTAGCATCACAAGAAACTACCATAAGCAAGACACCCTTATATTTGTCACAAAGATGTGTGTCATCAATGCTAATAAAGAATGACAATGCTTAAAACCTTCAATCGAAGCTGCAAATGACCAAAAAAGGCACTTAAAAATTTCATCCCCTAGATTTACTTGTTGTAGCACGTCCATATATCTCGAACACACCTTATAAGATTCAACCCAATCACCAAATAGATTTACAATGGCCTTTTGTTTTGCTTTCCAAGCTTTTGTCTTTGATAGATCATAACTAAACTTATCGGAAATAAATGCTTGAATGGTTGTAAGTGTGATGGAGAGTTGGGCCTTCACTAGTGGCTTTATTTCTCTAGCCACGAACTCGAATCAAGCTGCACATGATCTCTTTTCAAGATTGGGTTAACACATGAATGAGTCCGGCCGTCCTCTACCTCCTCTCAGCAGTCCCGACTTCGCCCAGACGTCTGCCGTGAAGAATGGCGGTCGACGTTCTTGCAGACGCGAAGAACAAGCGCTGCCCGTTGCCGCCATCTCCGCCGCCCAAATTCTCTCTTTTTGAGTTGTGACTCGATCAATTGAAAGAGGGGAAACGTAATTGGAACACTTACGACCACCGTGTAACGGATTCCCACCGAGATTAGTTCATCAATTTTCCGAATTTCAAACGATTTGCCGGAAATAATTCATGCTGAGTAACAAACTTCAGACGTCGATTTCGGTCTCATTTAGGATTGGATGACCCCTTACGACCTTTCAACGCGAAGCTCGTGCGGTTTAAGCCGATCGTCAGTCGGACACCGGACGCGCCAGGAATTGTCGCCGCAAGATGATGCTGAATCCTAGGGGTGTACGCGGGCGGGTTCGGGCAGGTTTAGACGTAAAAAATGACCCACCTATATATAGGCGGGTTATGAGAATTACAAACCGTGACGGTTTAGTTTTTTTCCAAACCGTAGCGGGTCGGGTAAGCGGGTAGGCGGGCGGTTGCGGGCGGTTTGGCGGATTGTTACTTTCTCTAAATCATATCGATAAAATTAATCATTCCATATCAATAAGAAGTGTCCAATGCGGAAAATGAAATAATAATAAAGAATAAATATGATATCACTTTAGCAAATTTTGATGAACATAATTAAAATCCTACAACTTGAAAATTAAAGTCCTTCAAGTAATCTGAAAATTGTATTCTGCAACCAATCGAACATAGAAAGAAAAGAAACTTCGAAAAAGAATAGGAAATGGACTTAAATTGAAGGTCATGAATGAATTTTAAAAAGTTAGAGCTTAAAATGAAAGAGGAAGAAGGATAATAAGGATGAACCAATTTCTCTCAATTTTAAAAAACACATACACTAGACAATATTTTTATTATTTATGTATTTAAATATTATATTTTAGCCTAAAAAATTAAGATAAATAGGAAGCGGGCGGGTCGGGTGACCTCAACTCGTAACTGCCACCCACCCGCCAAATGGCGGTTCGTTTAAATTTCAAACTGCGGTTCATTTTAAAAAATCTCAACCGGCAGGTACGGGTTGGAACGTTCGTTTTAAGCGGGCGGGTGGCGGTTTGCGGTTTTTTTGCACACCCCTACTGAATCCTAGAAAACTAGGATTTTCGTCCAATTTGGGGTTTCTTCTCCGTCTCGAATTTCGAGCTTCCAGGACAAAAAAAAGTACAAATGTAAAATAAAAGTATATTTGCATTGGTCCTATAAATTACAAATTGGCAAATTTAATGCAAAATCTCATCGATACGAATCAATTAGCTTATTTATGTAAAATTTGTGAAATCAGTCCTTAAACTATTTAATTTTGCTAAATAGGTCTCAAATAATTATTCATTTGCAATTCTTGTCCATATAAATAAAAATTCCGATTTTGCCCTTTTAAGTTTTTATTTTTTAAAATTAAAATTGAATTACCGTTAAAATGGACGGAAGATCTAACGGTAGGACTAAAATCGCAAAAACAAGGAGTTGAGGGTCAAAAAAAAATTGTTTGATGACAAAATTCGCAAAAACGCGAAGTTTGAGGACTATTTTTGTCAATTTGTCTTTTTTTTTTCTTTTGTATGTTTTTTAAGAAAGAGAAGTGAGAATGAGTTGAAGTGACATATTACTAGGAGAGAGAATGTTGGTTTTAGGAGAGATAGTGTTAGATTGACAATTATTTTTATGCTGATGTTAAATTGAAAATTATTTTTTCTAATAATGTTATTTAAACAAAAAATTATGTCTTTCAATTTTTTTATAATATTTCTATTGTATTCTACTTTCTTGGACTATTACGGCGGTGTTTGGAATAACTTTATAAGCTGTTTTTAGCTATTTATGATTAGAGTTGTTTTATGCAAAAATTATTAGTGCTTGAAATATTATAAAAAAAATTAGAAAAAATAGTATTTTAAACATTCTCACAATAAGTTTTTCAGTATTTTTGACTTCTGCTTTTAAAAAGCACCATTTGACCAGGTATATTCTGACTTATTTTAAGCTCCAAAAAAGCAGAACCCTACATTTCAAACATTAAAAAAAATATTTTTGTGGTGAAAAATCTCAAAAGTAACTTTTTAAGTTGTTCCAAACAGTACATTCATGCATGTTCACGTATACCAATTTTCACCTAAATTGTACGGATAGGGAACATACGACACGGTACGATACTTAAAAAATATAAGACACAATAGACGTATATATAAATATATAACTAAATGTAAAAATAAAGATAAAAATAAAATCCGAAATAAATAAAATAACAATGTAATCTCAATGTTAGCTCAACATCAAGGAATAAGTTATGTTTTTTAAAATATATATTTTTTTTATTAAAATTATGGGTCGCCACCTGATAGGCTGATACTCATTGGATACTCATGTTGTGTCGAAATATCCTGACACATATTTGTTGGATATGAGTTAGTAGATGATACTCAGCTGTTGTTCGGTTAAAAAAAAATTGGGGGAAATCATAGTAGTACTATGGAATTGAAGATTCCAAAACCTAGCTGATATCAGTAGATTAGTGTGTCGTTAGGATTAGCTGATGTATAGGTTAGACTTGATATATTGATTATTATTTTTGTCTAAGTCCTGTACGGGGTAGTTGTTGAACTGATCTTCTGTCGAAGATACTTTTCAGAACCCCACGTCATCAGTGTAATCGCTTGTGTTCTTCGATCGGCGGTGATCTTCCACTCGATCGAAGACGAACGCATCGATTGACAAATCATCGGTAGAAGACTACTCCCAGTGATAGTCATCGGCAAGAAGAACGAAACAAGCACGATCCTTCGCGATCGCCGGTGACCTACTCGGTAGATGCCGTGTCGGCCGACTGAATTGAAGAAGACAGAGACTTTTCGGTCTCATCGTATCCTACGGAAAGCGACCCGAATATTCAAGTCTTTTCGAAAAGTTCAGCAGAAGACATACGAGGTTGTTGAACGGTCAACTCTGACATTCTCACCAACTACAAATCTCGACCAATGAGAAGCCGACAACGCTTACCTACTATACACAGTAAAGCTGCTCCCATGAACAGTGCATTAACTGCCCTGCTGCAACAAGTTCGAATTAATGGCCGTTTTTCTTGGAAGCTTATGACACGTGGCATCGTCGTCTCCAACGGACATATGCCATAACTCACAACTATAAATAGAGAAGTTTTTGAAGCTCCGAATAACGGAATTTCGAAGGGGACAAGCTCAAGTTCATAAACGCTCTAGAACACTAAAAGATCATCCAGAGGAAAACTTGCATACTTAGAAGATTTCTCAGTTTTTCTCTCTAGAGTTCTTACATCCCTTTCTTCTCTAGACTAAGCTCATTGTCATATTTATAGCTTAGATTCGAAGGAGTTCACATTTAGTGAATTGTTCTTATTGTAAGAACTCCTTCTCAGTTGGAGAAAATTCCCTTCCCTTTCAGACTTAGGTTTGGATTGTAAAGTCGCTAAGGACTATAACTTAGAGGGAACTGTCCGGTCAGCAGTATCCTGCTTGAGGGCTTGCTCGGGAATAATCAACAAGTTCTCCTGCCTTGTTCGGGACCGTGGACGTAGGATCTTGCGTATCCGAACCACGTTAAATCGCTTGTGTTCTTTTACTGTTTTATTGCATAGCATTCAACTGACTTGAAAATCATAAGCTTGCATAAAACGTATTTATAAAGCGCACAGCCAAAAGATTTAATTTGCTAAAACGTGTTTTCAAAAGAGACGAATTCCGGGCCCCACACTTTCCGCTGCTGATCTCCGATCGATTCTCAAAAGATCTTGACAACGATCGGTAGGGAGAGAGCTCGATGGGCCGACTCACTCTGTCCCGCGATCGAAGGCTTATTTGGCACTGTTCATCAGTTGCAATCATCAGCTCAGCTGACCTTCATTGAGAAAAAGAAACTGAGCTCAGGTGTATTCACCCCCCCCCCCTCTACACCTGACTTATCGTCTCCGGACCAACAATATTTAATATGAATTTTTTTCTAGTTTCCACTAATGCAAAGTCTCTAAATCCGATTTCGGACTAGCAATGCATTTATATTTGAAAGTAGCAAATATATTACTCCCTCCGTCCATTAGAAATGACACATTTTTTTTAGGTGTGAGAATTACGAAAGTGGTGTTATATGGTGTAAATTATTTGAGTTTTTGCTAATTAAATATAGTTCATACAATCTTTGTCATTTTAAGAAACGTGTCCTTTCAAATGAGATGCCCGAAAAGAAAAGTGAGTCGTTTTAAACAGGATGGAGAGAGTATTTTACGTTTCAAAAGTAATATTTGAGTTTTTCATCTCGCCAAATTTTGATCCATGATGAAAATTGAAATTGCCTTATGTCAAGTCTTTTTTGAATATATTTGTGTATGTTATTTTGGGTTATTAGCCTATAAAGGTACGAACTTTGGATGGATTCTCGTTTCTTACATGACTTTCAAGAAGCTCACATAAATATAAGACTTTTTCAATTTGTTATTATACACTCGCGAAAACTTTAGCGGTTTAATTATAAAAAAAATGATGTCGTTTAATTATAAAAATGACGTCTATATATTGTTTAAATAATAAATAACGAATGATATTCTAGCCTCCGCACAAGATATTTTGGCTTCCGGACTTTCGCCGGTATATAAATTTGAAAAAATTGAAAGATCTATATTTAATTAAATATTTTAAATGTCACGTATAAAACAAAAATACGGTCCAAATTACTCCTCCGTCCCGCTATTAGTGTCCTAGGTTTCGGAATGGAGATTAAGAAATTTTTTAAGTGTATATTTTATGAGTTTTAATTGTATTAAGAAATAGACACAGTTTTCGAGGAGTAGTTGGTGGAAGAAATGAGAATTCGTCCATTTCTTGCAAGGCATAGTTGAGGCAATCGATTTTTTTCTGTTTGTTTTTTCATATTGTATTTTAAGAAATAATTTAAAGTTTCCAATAAGTTAAAAAAAAATATAAATTTGAGTTCGGAGTGAAACGAAAATCGTGTGAGAGATAAATTTTTGGAGAGAAAGAGTATGATAATGTGGGGATGAGTAGTGAGTAGGAAGTATCCACTTCATTTTTTGTTTAAGAGTATCTTTGTTATTTTAGAAAAAAAGGACGGTAATAGCGGGATAATCCAATTAAGAAAATAGGACACTAATAGCGAGACAGAGGGAGTATATGCTTACAAACTAAAAATCTTATTATCTTGGGTGAAAGATTGGCTGCAATCATAAACCTATACTTCAATGTTATTTTTAACGCTTATAAGAATGAGAGTATGAGACGAGTTCAACAGAGGAACAAAACAAAAAGTTCTTTTTTTATTTTTTTTTATTCTGAGATCGTGTCTCGGCAGGATCTCTTCAACAATTACGTTTTTTTTTTTTTTTTTTTTTTTAGTTGTTTTTTATCTGTCCTCTTTATTTAAGAACACTTTGGTTTCAAATTAGGACATGTGCTGAAAATGGTATGCGCTATGGTATTTAATTTACTAAGTGCTTAAGATATTTAAGGTGTGGAAACAAAGTTCACTTTTGATTTCGGATATTAGTTTCCAACATTACATTGTTGGAGTTAGTTACAAATAATTAGCTACTATTAGTACTTCATTAAAGTTAATTACATCAACTAGTCGCTAATTTACTCGTACAATTGTCATTAATAATGCATAATATGCACGAGAGAGAGAGAGAGAGAGAGAGAGAGAGAGAGAGAGAGAGAGAGAGAGAGAGAGAGAGAGAGAGAGAGAGAGCATACAAATAAAAGAGATTTGAGAAATATACTAGACGGAACCAAGAAGTCTAAATAAACAACAAGGGCATAACTGCAACGAACAATAAAGAGAAAATGTAGAATTATAATAACTAATTCAATGTCGCAGACAAACTTGAGCTACATGATGTCGATAAACATAAGAAGCCAAAAAAACCAAAGATTTCTGATTTCCAAACTAGAAGAGAGATGTTCCTTTCCCCTTTTTGTCTCCACCAATCTCAAAATGCTTGCACCTCTGCAAAGAAGATGGTGATCAAGACCTTGCGAGATATTGCCGGAACAAATAGGAAATATGAAGTGAATACCTTGATCGGGTGTTGGGAGACGTGCTTGCAGCCCTGGCATTGCAGCCTCAAGACAATCTTCTTGGTTGTTTTGGCCTGGCAAAAGGATAAGTAAATAAAACATCAGAAATTGGCTTCATTTCCTCAATCACTAGAAATCAAATGCTGCATATATGTTCGTTCACCTTCTTGTGGAAGACTGGCTTGGTCTGTCCACCATAACCTGACTGCTTGCGATCATAACGTCTCTTTCCTTGAGCAGCTAAACTATCTTTTCCCTTCTTATACTGAGTGACCTTATGCAGAGTGTGCTTTTTGCACTCCTTTGATTTGCAGTAAGTCTTCTTTGTCTTTGGTACGTTCACCTAACCCATATACAAAGCAAAAACAGATCAATTTCATTTGGATATATTGCCATTGCATCTAGTAATCTATTTATCTCAAACTAAACCAAGATACCCATCTGGAGCTGATGCATTCATTCTACTTTTTATCTTCTCCAATCTACTTTACTTCAAGATCGAAAGAAGCATTTTTTGCTTCAACAATATTAGCTATTTACACGCGGAATTAAGACCAGTAAAACAAGTTTGACGTAAATTAATCAATTACAACATATTAGCTTTCAGAAAAGATGTTTCTTCCTCGATCAAACCCATGATGCAACCAAAACAAACATTTTCTTCAATTTCGCCACCTTCACAGAATATTGACCTTACCATAAAACACTAACAAATTGATACTGGAGTTTAATTTTATGCTCATTTTAACAACCCAACGAAGTACTACTAGAAAATTAAGTACAAGAATGTGAAACTATGGAAAATTGCAAAAATAGAAGAAGATAGAACAACTAATTCGACCGAACAAGATTAAACCACGTCGTACAAAACTCAGACACTGCAATTCTCAAGAGGAAAGAAGAAACTTACCATGGCTTACGGCGGAGAAGGTATCTTCAAAATGAGTTGTGCAACAATTAAAATGCCGTTAGGGTTTTGAAATTTATAATAATGTGGGGCTTATGATGGGCCGGTAGGCATGGCTCTATTACATTAATACTCACTTTGTTTAACTAATTAAATTCCATTTTTTATTTCGAGTCTCTTACTAAGCATATCATATTCCATAAACAGAAATAAATAAGTGGACAACAATAATTCTAAATAAATGGACTCCACCACTTTATACTTTTTTTTTTCTATTCACTTTCTAAATTTTCGTACACAAATAAAACGGAGAAAGTATTAATAATGATTAATGACGGGTTGGCCCATTTACTATTTTCTACCTCTTTATATATAAATATATCTAGTACTATTTAATATTCCTATTATTATCATTTTGACTGATTATGGTAAGCTTTGGTTTCCTTCAAGAGCGCTGAGATGTGGAGTGATGAGAGATGATCGAAGCTTCATTAAGCAACCGATTAGTTGACCCGTATGCTGTATAGACACGGGACACGTGATACAACACGATATAGACACGAGATACGGTATTTTGTGAAAGTTTAGGATATAAACATATGAGACACGACAATTGGAGCGTCGTATCGTGTTCTACACAAATATTGAAATTTTCTGAAATGTCCGTGCAATAAAGATATCGCCTCATTTCGAGACTGAGTTTATCTAACTCATGATTGCTTATGCATTTAATTTCCAAATAAGTCATATCTATTTCCCCTACAATGGCTCCCTTTAATAGCTACAAATCCTTCCACATTTATGGACGGCAACAACCAAGGAAGTGTCGCAAAATAACCCCTCATTAACTCGGGGTGATTACTGTTGTTTAAATATAATATTCCCCTACACTATACTCATGGGTTTCAGCCAAAGCGGATCTTCTGTCCCAAAATGGGAAGAACACTCGGTGGCCCACCAATCACGCCCCGCCACGCATGCATTGGTGGGCCCCACTCAATTAAATTAATATTTTATTTTTAAAAAGGTGGTCCACCAATGCACGCGTGGCGGGACGTGATTGATGGGCACCGAAGAGGCCACCATTTTTTGGGCCAGAAGATCCTCACAAGGTTTCAGCCCAGCATAGCTATCTTTCATTTCCCCTTCCTCCATTGCTATCTTCACCTTTCCCCATGTCATTGTCCTCCTCCAATTTCTTCATCTTTTCGTTGTCATTCCTAGCACCAACACTGCCGCTCCCTTGACTTCCACCTTGCCCATTGAGATGGTTGGGCTCACTTTCCTTGTAGGGGGTGTTTGTACTGGCTCGTTGTTTGCGCATTCATTGTCGTTGTGGTAATTAATTACCTTAATTTTTCAAGAATTTCTAAGTGGTGGCTATGGTCTGTGGTAGGCTTGAGCCAATGTAGAAGATCGAGGTTGATGAGTTTTCTCCTTTCTTAGTCATGCTGCCACGAGGGCGAATCTTGCGCATGATCGTTGGCGGGATGAAGTTGTTGAATCTAGCCTCCATATGAGGTAGTAGCCTCCCAAGCTAAGGAAATAGAGTGGTTACTAGGTTACAATAAATGAGGCAACATCAAGTTTCAACAACCATGGCTTCAAATTAATGACGCAATGACTTTGGGCAATGGAGATGCCTATATAAGGCATGCACGCATTCTTCATTTTTTAATATCCCTCAATCTCATTTCTCTCTCTCGTGTTTTCTTCTTCTGGGTTAGTAAAGAGAATGTCTCTTTATTTGTGGTAGTAGGTGATTCTTAGGGTAAAAGTTTTACTATAAGGAAATGGGTTATTGTGAATGCAAAATAGTGAGGTAGTTGGTAACATCGAGTGTCTCTATTATATTGTAACCATTTTTTCTATCCCTACCATTTACAGTGAAGAAAGACTCGGAGTTGTTGTTCCCGTGGATGCCTTTAAAAGGGTGAACCATGTAAATTTGCAGTGTCAATTATTTATTTTATTTTTTATGACGAGGAACCCGCAGCCGCTACCTTTGGTGCGCATAGGGTAAACCTCGCTCCTGTGCAATAGCCTGCAAACCACACTGAAGAGTTAAACCACCCTTAAGGTGACAGGTTCATATAGCGTGTCCAGTGGGATTTGAGCCCATGACCTTTTGGTTCCGGGCCACCCACCTTCACCGCTATGTCATCCCCCATGGGGACAATGTCAATTATTTATTGCTTTGTGCCGGTTATTATTTTGAGAATATTAATTGTGATAACCGGTTTGAAGAAAAGAAGATTCTCTTAATTTAATTAAGAATGATTCAAAAGACAAATTTAAAAACAGAATTGAATCCTGTCCCCAAACAAGAGCGATTGTTCTTGCCCTTTTTTTTCCGAACGAAACCCTGAACAAAATATTCGACCCCTTCGTTCCCACCAATCGGGAGTGATAAATAGCCAACCAAAAAGAATGTCATAATATGTAGAGCTCATGAATATGAAAGCCCCAACTCCTCAAGCCCATATACTTAAAACCCTAATAGTAAAATAAAATAACTACATAATAGAATATGTTGTAAATAATAGTATAATTCAGCGTAGGTGGTAGCTCTGGATCTATTCACTTCAATTTCCTTCCCCTTCAAAAAGGCATTGTTACCAATGTTGAATCCACAAAACTGATCATGCAATTCGTCCACGATGAAAAAAGACGAACACTAATAAATGCAAAGATTGCAAAGTTTCGAACCAGTAACCCAAAAAGACTTGACTATTCGCTCTAAAGGTAGGGTAATCCACAAGAAAACAAGTGTAATCATCGAACCTCCAAAGGTTAACTGGACAACCCCAAACAACACAACCTTCTCATATGATGCGATTGTTACAATTGTACCCCTGGATCGGCGTGAGTAAAGTCTTGTTCTTTAAAGGTTTTGCATAGATCTTTGTCCAAGGTGATAATATTGCAACTAACTCGATAGGTAAAAAGATAAGAATAACGGCGAAGTGGTAGTACATACCCAATATTCATTGTATCCACTAGAATGCTTGGTAATAAAGCTCAGTATATAGGTAATGCAGTGAGTAGTACCTACTCTTCCCCGTCCTCATTTACCCTTTCCAGACCCAGAAGTAAGGTAGTAACCATTGTTGGGATTTTGTATACTGGAAGCACTTTTATGCTTGTATACAATGTGTTTTTGTCCTTACCACTGTTTTATTCTCCTATCTGATAAATATGTATATTTGCATATGTTATCCTTTATCTTGTATAAAAGTTAGATTTGTGTGGTGTGTCGGGTATCACAGAAGACAACACAAATTGGTTGAACTGACAAGATATAAACAGTTAACACAGCTGAGACAACTTAAGGATGAAGTTGTCGGTTTAAGCTGCAGTTTAGATAAGAAGTGGCTTGTCTTAGCCGCTTGTCTTTTCTTGGTACACTTAAGGTGGTGTATTGAAGGATCACGGTGAGATGTGTTCTCCTAAGCGACCTTAGTGGAGAACCAAGATCTCGGTGACTTAGGCGATCTTAAGCTTGGTAAGACTTCATTGAGTGCATTTGGCTATCTATCACTTTGACCTACTATGGTGAACGTCCAATGAGCGGCCGGATCTACGTATCTTGGGTGTTAGTAGTCATTTGTGGCTCAGTTTGGTTGTGCGTATCTTGCGGCCGTATCCCGGGAATGGGTTGATAATATCCCCCGAGGAACTCGAAAGGATTAGCACACTAAACCCGACCGGTTGATTAAGTTCGGGTGTGTTAATAAGGTCGAGTGGTACTACTCAGGAATACAAGATGTTAATTAATTTAAGCAGTCAGTAAGCTTAATTAATTAACGGATATTTCTATCTTAAATACGGAGATCGATTAAGTCTAAAATACAAGCCCTTGCTCAAATTGGGATAAAGGGGTAAGTCAGCACGGATTCTCTAGTGGAATGAATCTGTGTTAATTAATTAATTTTGCTCTCGGGCCGAGAGCATGGATAATTAATTAATTGGAGGCCCAAACTTTATTTCTTGTATTGGATCCCCGATCGACCCAATTAGTTGCCTAGTAATTTATTATCTCTCGAAATTCATTATTAATGGATTAATGTATTTTACATTATTTAATAATGTTATTTATCTGGAATTAATTGGCTGGGCCAATTAATTGATAAATATTAGTAGCCCAATAAATTAATTAATTATATTATGGGCTGATTTAATAGAAGCCCATTGGATTATAATTAAATTAATGGGCTACAAATATATTAATATTATATAGGTTTTTGAAGCCTATATATATTAGTATTCTGTTCATAAACTCACACAATTGATTCATAAAAATCGAGAGTGGCGTGAGTTTATAGAGAGAGAATAAATTTATTTTCTTCAGATCTCTGACCACCCAGAGGGAGAAAAAGGCCGGGACACGAGATCGGAAGATCGACACGGGAGCAACAATCGGAGCCGCGACAACACACCAGGAGGAAGGTAGCCTTACTGTAAACCCTATTATTCCTTCAATTGGTATCAGAGCAAGGTTTAGGCTCTGATTGTTGCATAATTAGTTTTCATTCCGTCGTTATCGGGCTTATTTCGTGTTTGGGGCGGCCTGCGAGCCACTATTTTGACCCCGTTGTAACGTTTTTCTCGTGAGAAAATCCACGAGTAGTTGATAGGATCAATGTGCTATGTGATTGTACTGTTTGTTGTACTGTAATTGGTCCGATTGGCACAAAAATCGAGGCGCGACGGAGCGGAATGGCGAAAACCTAGTTTCTGGCAGAGCACGGGCGCCGACTTGCGACGACGCGTGAGAGCGCGTGCTACAGTATCCTTCCGATCCGTTCGGATAGGTTTGTTCGTCTTCGCGTTAGCTTCGTCTGGATAGGTCGCACGACCCATTCCGATTTCTGGTTTGTCCGGAATAGCGTCGGAAAGGAGAAGTGGTCGTGCTGTCCAGAAATTCCCAAATTGGCCAGGAAACCCTAGTTTTCTAGGGTTCCGCCGCATTTTGCGGCGGCGATTCCCGGCGGTTCCGGGGTCGGATTTCCGATAGGCTTGGACCTATGGAATCCCCGTCTTACGAGCTTCGCGTTGATAGGTCGTATGGGATCATCCGATCCCGGATGCGACCGGAATTGACGTCTGAAGTTCACTGCTCGTTATGAATTCGTTCCGGCGAATCGTTTGAAATTCGGGAAATTGAGGAACTAATCTCGGCCGGAATCCGTTACACGGTGGTCGTGAGTGTTCCAATTATGTTTCCCCTTTTTCAATTGATCGAATCGCGGCTCGGAGTGTACGAATTTGAGCTGTGAAGCTCGCCGGCGACGGGATGCAAAATTCGCTTGATTCCCGGCGCGGCGGCGGCAATTGTCGCCGGATTTGGGTAGCCCAGGCGTGAGAATCGTGCCTAGGGGCGGTACCGGATAACAAAACGGTGGCGCCGGGCCGTGGAGGTCGCGGCGGCCGCGCGCTTCGCGCCGGAGCGCGGCCGCGCGGGCTTCGATTCCGGCGGCTGCGAGGCGCGGCGCGAGGTGGGGAAAGGTTTGCGTGGCCGCGGGCATCTTCCCCGACGACGGCGGGCTCCGGCGAGGCACGGAACGGCGGCGGCGGCGCGATTTGATGAAGAAGGTGATGCTGACATGGCGCGGCGACGTGGCGCGCCACGTCGGCCCTCTCTGCTGACCGAGCGAAACGCTGTGCGCCATGTGTGCGCCACGTGGCGAACCCCCCGATGACGTGGCGACGACGGTTCGATGCGATTTTCGACACGGTTTCGGATTCGAAGATTTTCAAGATTTCGAAGATGCGTATTTTGATCGGGCAATGTAATAGTTAGGAATTACGTGTTTTAAAGCCCGATAACGATTTTAAATTTCCTATTTGCGTATTTATTTTTAATTATGCTTTAGCATGCGATTATGTGATTAATTGCGCTTAGAAAAGCATGTAAATAGGATTTATGTCGTTGTTAAAGCATGTTTTATTTTTCGCGAGCACGTCTTATTATGTGCGTTTAGAAATTGCATGCTTTAGGAATTATGTGTGATTGCATGATTCGTTACAAACCTTTTGAACAAAAAGACTAAGCAACTTTAAAATTAAATGTTTAATTAGATTCCATTAATTTGGATTTTAAACACTTAATCGGACCTCCATTAATTGGACTCTACAAGAAAGTAGTAAGATTATGTAAGTAAACGTCCACCTGCGTGGCTTGCTTGCATTTTTGAGCTACCAGTTTTGTGAGATGAGTTTTCCAAAACAATATTTGATTATTATTGAGTAGTGGGAGCGAAGCCGTAAACGTCCACTGCGTGGCTTGCGTGCCTAGTAAACACGAGTACTCTAGAAGATAATAATTAAATAGGATGGCTAATTAGATCAAATTGAATGCGGCATGGTTCGAGTAAGTATGTCAATTTCAAGAATTTGATTCTATTTGGTCAAATTAATGGTCAATGCTTAGATGTCACCGCAGGTACAATTCACTTCCCTCGAAGTCCCTTCCCGCGTTTTAATAGTGACATGGTCCGAGAATATCGAACTATTAATTTCATTCGTCTCAAGAACCTAGACGTGGATTGAAATTAAAGAGCTAGGTAAATAGCTTGGTTTAGGGTTACGCTAGTAAACGTCCACTGCGTGGCTTGCTAGTGGAATTCTTAGAGTCGTTCGAGGTTTTTAACATCATTGTTTTTCAAAAGGTTACAATGATAGTTAATTACGAATTATGTGCAAATATTAATTCATACATGTTTTAAATTTATATTTTTTCGAGATATGTACATTCGAAAAACTTTAATTTCGAGTTCCTAAACAAGTCTCACCAACCAAACCACTAACGGGTTTACAATTTTAAATAATTTTACAAAGTGGAAGAGATATCTTACCTTCCCAATAAATGCTCAAAGCAAAGGTTCTATAAGAACTTTTTTTTTTTTTTAGGACCGCTATGTCTAAGAACGAGTTTACTATGAGTATGTTACTCAAATCTTTGGTAGCGGTCAAAGAGGTTATAGAAAAGGGCAAGAGTGCTCAAGTCTTGAATATCCCTAGTAGTTCAAGGAATCCTCGAAATGCGGAAACCGAGAAAAAGAACGAAAAGGGTGGACATTTCAAGAAGAGCGATGGGAGTAAGAAGACGGTCTTTACCGGCGACATGCAAATGTCGAAGAGAAAGGAAGGTTCTTCAAGAATGGTAAGAAAGGACACTTGGAAGAATTATAATCCGGATGTCAAGGCAAAAGCGAAAAAAGGCGAGTCGCTCTTGTATCGAAACTGTTCGGTTTCCTCTTCTACCCATGAATGGGTAGCGGATTCGGGGGACAGCTTGTTCATGTTTGTTACACCTTGCAAGGTTTCTTGCGAAAAGGTAATTGAGCAATGGCGAGGTGGTAGTCTCAATGGGCAATGGATTGAAAGTTCCTGCAATTGCCATTGGAGATTTAAATCTATCTTTTGATAGTTCTGTTTTAGTACTTAAAGATGTTTAATATGTGCCTGAGTTTAGGCGAAACATTATTTCTGTTTCAAAACTCTGCACCATGGATGGTTATAAATCAAGTTTTGATAGTGAACTTTCTATCATGAAAGACGATGATTTTATCTGTGGTGGACCATTAAACGGATCTTTATATACTATTACTTGTAAACCGCGTAATTCTATTAATATTGCTTCCTCATCATCAAATCCTAAGAAGAGGAAAGAGTCTTCTAAGGTAAACCAAACTTATCTATGGCACTTAAGACTAGGTCACATCAATCTTAACAGGACTCAGAGGTTGGTGGAATATGGATCATTGGAGTCTCTCCAAGATTGAACCGTTTCCAACTTGTGAAACCTGTTTGGAAGGAAAGATGATGACTATGCCTTTGAAGGCACAGGGTTATAGAGCCACATAAGCATTAAGTTTGATACATTCTGACTTGTGTGGGTCTATGTCTACACAAGCTCGTGGAGGGTATGAGTACTTCGTCAAATTTACTGACGATTACTCGAGGTATGGATATGTTTACCTTCTTCGCCACAAGTTGGATTGCTTTGAAACCTTTAAGGAATTCAAGGCAGAAGTGGAGAAGAAGCTAGGTAAAGAAATCAAAACACTACGATCTAATCGTGGTGGGGAATACTGTCCAACGAGTTCAAGGACTACTTGACGAGAATGTGGGATTACATCCCGGTGACATCACCGGGCACGCCTCGGCGAGAATGGTGTGTCGAGAGAAGGAACCGAAGTCTCTTAGAGATGGTTCGGTCGATGATGAGTTATGCAACTTTGCCAGTTTTCTTTTGGGGATATGCCCTAGAGACTGCAGCATACTTGCTGAACCGTGTGCATTCCAAGTCGGTACAAAAGATCTCTTTCGAGTTGTGGAGCGAGCACAAACCCAGTATGCACCACTTAAGGATTTGGGGTTATCCTGCTTATGTGCTAAATAGGCAGGCCGACAAATTGGAATCACGTTCAGAAGTGATGTTGTTCATAGGGCATCCGAAGGAAATGAAAGGTGGATACTTTTATGATCCTAAAGAACTGAAGATCGTTGTTAGCCCTAACGCTCGGTTCTTAGAAGAGGATTACATTAGTAACCAAAAATCTCGAGTCGACATCATCCTTGAGGAACGACAAGGTGGTCGGGTTCCACTTGAACAGCCAGTTGTGCAAGATAGTACTTCACGAGTAACTACACAATCTGTTAACACAGCTCCTGACACTGTTCGACGTAGTGGGAGGGTGATATTTACACCTGATCGGTATATGTTCACTACGGAGACGTTTAATTATCTCCTGGCAGATGAACAAGATACCGTGGATCCCTGGACTTACAACGAAGCAGTAGGAGATGTAGATGCACCATGGACTCAGAATTTGAGTCCATAACTGATATGGATGTATACAAGATCACTGAACTACCTAAGGGCTTCAATGCTATTGGTAGTAAGTGGGTATACAAGAGAAAGAGAGAGCACCGAATGAAGAGATCATGGCGTTTAAGGCCAGACTAGTGGCGAAGGGTTTTACCCAGAAAGAAGGTATCGATTATGAAGAGACCTTCTCGCCTATAGCAATGATCAAGTCCATTCGGATTCTCCTTGCCATATCAGCTCACATGAAACTAGAGATCTGACAAATGTATGTCAAAACCGCTTTCCTAAACGGTCACCTTGAAAAAGGTAGGGACATCTACATGAAGCAGCCAGATGGTTATGTGAATGAGGGCGAAGAGCATCTAGTTTGGAAGCTTAAGAAGTCTATTCATGGACTTAAGCAAGATTTCCGGTTAATGCACCAGCGTTTTCGACGAGGTAGTCAAATCCTATGGATTTGTATCCTGTCCTAACGAGGTGTGTGTAACGTATTTGTGTTAACGGATCAGTGATGTTTCTCGCATTTTATGTAGATGACATCCTTCTCATTAGCAATAATGTTGAAGTGTTATCAGACGTAAAGACGTGGTTATCCGAGCAGTTTCAAATGAAGGACTTAGATGAAGCTGCTTACATCCTTGGGATCAATGTTATTCGAGATCGCCAGAAGAAGGATGTTAAGCTTGTCACAAGTATCCTACATTGACACTGTTATTGCTCGTTTTAGCATGCAAAATGCCAAGATAGGTTCAATACCTTTCAGACATGGCATTTTTCTATCCAAGAATCAGTGCCCTAAAAACGCCTGAAGAGATAGAAAGTATGAGGCTATTACCATATGCTTCCGCTGTCGGTAGCCTCATGTATGCGATGCTTTGTACGAGAGCAGATATCTCACATGTTGTATGCATGGTCTCAAGATATCAGTCTAACCCTGGAAAGGAACACTGGACTGCGGTCAACCATATTCTCAAGTACCTTAAACGGACTAGAGATTATAGGCTTGTTTACTAGTCAGACAGTCTAGTGTCTTTGGGTTATACAGAATCGGATTTCTAGGCTGACAGAGACGAGTAGAAGTCTACCTCGGGTTATGTGTTTACCTTGGGAGGTGGAGCCATTTCATGGAGGAGTGCAAAGCAGAAATGCATTGCGGACTCAACCATGAAAGCAGAGTATGTGGCTGCTTCAGAAGCCTCGAAAGAGGTAGTATGGCTCAAGAATTTTCTCCAAGATCTTGATATTGTTCAGAATTTGCCATAGGCGATCACGATTTATTGTGATCATGCGGGTGCAGTGACAAATTCTAAGGAACCTAGATCTCACAAGGCGTCTAAACACATAGACAGGAAGTACCATATTATACGAGTATTCGTAAATCGAGGTGACTCGGTGATTGACAAAATTGGGCCCGAAGTCAACCTAGCTAATCCTTTCACGAAGAGCTTACCACTCCCGGCTTACGAGAAGCATGTTCGTGGCTTTGGGATGGTAGAGATGCCCCACTTAGGACTACAGAAACTTTTGTATAAGTGGGAGAAGATGTCGTGATAGATAGGATAGATAGCTAAGATATAGTCTGGGTACTAGTTTGTACCTAGATAGGCGAGATATAGACACATTGTATACTAAAAGTTTACTTTAGTATAAGTGGGAGAATTGTTGGGATTTTGTATACTTGGAAGCACTTTTATGCTTGTATACAATGTGTTTTTTTCCTTACCACCGTTTTTTATTCTCCTATCGATAAATATGTATATTTGCACATGTTATCCTTTATCTTGTATAAAAGTTAGATTTGTGTGGTGTGTCGGGTATCACGAGAAGACAACACAAATTGGTTGAACCGACAAGATATAAACAAGTTAACACAACCGAGACAACTTAAGGATGAAGTTGTCGGTTTAAGCCGCGATTTAGATAAGAAGTGGCTTGTCTTAGTCTGCTTGTCTTTACTTGGTACACTTAAGGTGGTGTATTGAAGGATCACGGTGAGATGTGTTCTCCTAAGCCGACCTTAGTGGAGAACCAAGATCTCGGTGACTTAGCTGATCTTAAGCTTGGTAAGACTTCATTGAGTGCATTTGGCTATCTATCACTTTGACCTACTATGGTGAACGTCCAATGAGCGACCGGATCTACGTATCTTGGGTGTTAGTAGTCATTTGTGGCTCAGGCCGGTTGTCTCGTATCTTGCAGCCGTATCCCAGGAATGGGTTGATAATATCCCCTGAGGAACTCGAAAGGATTAGCACACTAAACCCGGCCGGTTGATTAAGTTCAGGTGTGTTAATAAGGTCGAGTGGTACTACTCAGGAATACAAGATGTTAATTAATTTAAGCAGTCAGTAAGCTTAATTAATTAACGGATATTTCTATCTTAAATACGGAGATCGATTAAGTCTAAAATACAAGCCCTTGCTCAAATTGGGATAAAGGGGTAAGTCGGCACGGATTCTCTAGTGGAATGAATGCGTGTTAATTAATTAATTTTGCTCACGGGCTGAGCATGGATAATTAATTAATTGGAGGCCCACCTTTATTTCTTGTATTGGATCCCTGATCTGGCCCAATTAGTTGCCTAGTAATTTATTATCTCTCAAAATTCATTATTAATGGATTAATGTATTTTACATTATTTAATAATGTTATTTATCCGGAATTAATTGGTCCGGGCCAATTAATTGATAAATATTAGTAGCCCAATAAATTAATTAATTATATTATGGGCTGATTTAATAGAAGCCCATTGGATTATAATTAAATTAATGGGCTACAAATATATTAATATTATATAGGTTTTTGAAGCCTATATATATTAGTATTACGTTCGAAAACTCACACAATTGATTCATAAAAATCGAGAGTGGCGTGAGTTTATAGAGAGAGAATAAATTTATTTTCTTCAGATCTCTGACCACCCAGAGGGAGAAAAAGGCCGGGACACAGATCAGAAGATCTGACACAGGAGCAACAATCGGAGCCGCGACAACACACCAGGAGGAAGGTAGCCTTACTGTAAACCCTATTATTCCTTCAACCATATGTTGGGATTTTGTATGTTGGAAGCAAGTTTTATACTTATATACGATGTGTTTTTGTCTTTACCACTATCTTATTCTTCTATCTGATATATATATATATATATATATATATATATATATATATATATATATATATATATATATATATATATATATATTTGCACGTGTAATCATTTATCTTTTATAAAAGTTAAATTTGTGTAGTATGTCGGGTATCATAGACTATACGAATTGGTTGAACTGACAAGATACAAACAATTATCACATTTGAGATAAGTTCAGGATAAGTTATCGCTTTAACCTGCAGTTTAGATAAGAAGTGGTTTGTCCGAGCTTTTTTGTATTTCTTGGTACACTTAAGGTGGTGTATTGATGGATCACGGTGCGATGTGTTCTCCTAATTGACCTTAGTGGAGAACCAAGATCTCGGTGACTTAACTGGTCTTAAGCTTGGTAAGACTTCAGCTGAACACATTTGGCTATCTATCACTTTGACCTACTATGGTTAACGTCATCGCGACTGTATCTACGTATCTTGGGTGTTAGTAGTTGTTGGTCCCGAGAGCACGTTCAGGTGTAGAGGGGGGGGGGGTGAATACACCTGAAACCGATTTTCTCAACTTAAACACGAACAGATCCTTTTCGAAGAAACCGGATAAGCGTTACCGAATCGTGTTGGCGAGTGAGCGACTCGACTGCGAGATCCGCTAGCTAGCGGCGTCGAGTCGGTATCGGCGGATAGAGTTCAATGGTGCGGAATAGTGTAGGCCTAATTCAGTTGAGTTGGAAAAACGTTTTTAATAAAACAGTTTCAGTAGATTAGTGCGATCAGTTAAGTTTGCTGAAACTCAGTTGAATGATTTTAAAGGATAGTTTTCAGTATGAACAGTTAAAATCAATGTGTTGGGTGATGATTCCATCCTCAGCACTGTTACTCTTAGTGGGAAATGATTCGGTCTTAGACACTGATCTTAAGCTCAGTAGCACTTGTGCTCTGTACTTGTACGAAGATTTGAAGATCCCAAAACCCTATCGGTTTGGTGAACCTTCCGTTGGATATGTTGTTTGTCTTCGGGGTTTCCGACTCCGTAGACACTCTGCTCTGGTCAAGGTGCTCCGTAGCTTATCCTGCCTCAGCACCAGTGTAGAAGACTCGGTGATCTTGGACTCGGCGGGAGCGATATGCGAGAGAGTCGATCGGCGAACTCGGCGAGGAGTAGTTCATCGAACTCGAGCTGATCTTCA
This sequence comes from Lavandula angustifolia, assembly GCA_028984105.1. Lineage (NCBI taxonomy): Eukaryota > Viridiplantae > Streptophyta > Magnoliopsida > Lamiales > Lamiaceae > Lavandula > Lavandula angustifolia. The sequence goes on from CM054817.1 coordinate 20,766,068, forward strand.
ATAGACTTATCTCAGCTGTCTATCTACTGAATACAAGGTCAGACTCAGCATCGGCAGACAATCTTCTGAACTGTCAGATCTTTTTGAAATGCAATCAGCATAGTCATATACGAGGAAGAGAGAAGTCAGCTTCAATTAGCCTCGAAGTCTGTTCTGTCTCAACCACTTTATTCACCTCGACAAGTGACAAGCATACACGTGTCATCCTACCTACTAAAGCTGCAAGTCAAAACTTTCCGAAAAAGGAGGAAAAGGCACTGTTACCTACGTCAAAAAGAGCCGTTTGCTACCAAAAGAGAGAGAGAGAAGAAGATCGTCTCCAACGGATCTATTTCAATCTCTGCTCTATAAATAGAGGGATTATTCAAGAAGAATACACCGAATGCACGAACCACAAAGCTTACCTTCAGCTGTTCGTCGATCTAGAAGCTACTCTCTCATATTCCCTATCCCTCTAACCCTAAGCTCAACTGTTCTTATCTATAGCTTAGACGAAGGAGTTCATCTTTGAACCTGATCCTTATTGTATAAGGACTCCTTCACTGTTGGACAAAGTTTGTCAAACACTTCTAAGTTTGATCGTTGTAAACTGAGACTTGGATCAGTATAAAAACGAAGATGCGGCTTTGCCCAGTGCGCAAGCTGACTGAGACTAACTCAGGATAAATAATAGCCTCCTGATCTTTCGGGACAGTGGACGTAGGATTTGAGCGATATCCGAACCACTTTAAAAATCTCTGTGTCGCTTACTTACTGTTGCATTGATTTTACTATTCATACTGAACATCATTTCTTAAAATCAATCAACTGTCTCAGCATACTGAACTGAATATCTGCTGAACTGAGACTTTCATAAAACGTTTTCACCAACTGATTTGGGCCTACACACATTTCCGCACGCCGAACTCTTACGTAGATGCTGAATTTCGACTCGGTCGGCTAAGCGAGGTCTCGGTAGAGTCGGAACTCTTTGCCGCACACGATTCGAAACGTATGTTTGGTCTGCCTGAACTCATTTCGATCGACACCATCCTGAATAGGGCTGTTCGTGTTCGAAGTTGAGAAATCGAATCGAGGTGTATTCACCCCCCCCCTCTACACCCGACCGGTACACTCGGGACCAACAATTAGTATCGGAAGCAGGAGTTCCTTAAGACTCTTGTCACTTTGAGACTGGTCTATTCAAACGGATCCGGAGAAAATGTTTTTCACTGCATATCACTCTACATTCATATCTTTATCTTCTATGGCTGATATGTCAGGTATAAGGATGGTACCCATGTTCTCGGTAGAGAACTATGGAGTATGGCGAGTCAGAATGGAGGCGCATCTGACATCCCTCCATGACAGTATGACTGAAGTGCTTGAAGATGGACCTATCGTTCCCATGATCGATAGTGTTGTAACTCAAGACCAAGCTGAAGGAGGAGGAATGGTGACTGGGAAGAAGATCCCTAAAGACCGAAGTCTCTTCACTCCTGAGGAGAAGAAGCTTCACAACTTAGACCGTGTTGCCAGAAACGCTATACTGACCACCCTTAGTGATTCTTATCTTGGCAGGGTTCAGGAATGCAAGACTGCAAAAGAACTCTGGGACGCCCTAGCGCTACTGAGTCGGGGGACTCAGAAGATTAAAGCTAACAAGTTAGCGCTGGAACTCCAAAAGCTGGAAAGCTTGTCTCTCATGCCTGGTGACAAAATCGAAGATCTGAACGTCAGATTTACCAATCTGATGAACTCAATCAATGGGCTGGGAAAGACATTCAGCAACCGAGAAATGAATCTAAAGATAGTGAGGGCACTGCCGGACGGACACTGGACACCTTTTGCCACACTATTGCGACATTCTGACTTAGATGCTGTGTCTCCTGACCATATCTTTTCGAATTATAGGCGAGGGAGTTTGAGTTCGACGGACCTCAACGAAAGCCGAGAGCCGAAGGCGACACAAAGATTGACCATGCTTTCAAAGCGGCGGTCGGCCACGACATCTCCCGCGACGAGCAAGACGACGATTAAGACTGAACCTTCACTCAATGATCTACAAGAAGGAAGTCTCGCTCGAAGTATGCGCCGCTCGTTGTGAAATATCGAGAAGGAGAAGGAGCGACGCGAAAAAAGTGACTAAAGCCTATCGGGAAACGAAAGGTAAGTCAAATTATATGTCGAAACACACTCCGACTCACAATCTTCCGAATACGAAAAGAAGGATGACTCGAGAACCATCAAAGAATAGCGAAAGCAAAGAAGAAAGAGTCATCGCTTGCTACAATCGCAAGAAGCCGGGGACATTATCAATATGATTGTCCCGAGCTCGATAGTGCTTTGAACGCGCGAGCACGTAAGGCAAGGAGAGAGAAATTCATCCGAAAAGACAATCCTACATAGGCGGCGAAATCTCGGAGACGACTCGAGAAGAGGTCGACTCCTTTATGGATTCATCGGATGATGATGCGGCTTTCATAGCCCTAGAGCTTGAAGGCGAAGAAACAAGCGAAAAGTGTCTCAATGGCAGGCGAAGAGGATGAGGTAAACTCTCTTGAACCAGTCAATTTCTCTTCACATTGCACACACGACACTATTTCAGGTGCAGATGAGAATTTGGACGTCGCGACCGCATACGAAGAACTGCTCGACGAACAAATTCAGATGAGTCTGCAGCTCAGTAAGACTCTTCGGGAATTGGATACCCCGAAAGTGGAGAATCGGAGACTTTCTCGGGAGAGTCGGGTTGCTGCGAGGCCGAAGGACTTGTGTTGAGACTCGGGGAGGAGATAAACTCTCTGATGGCCAAGTCTCAGCATCAAGAAGATCGGATTTCAGTTCTGACCAATGACTTGACTCAGAAAGATACTTAACTGAGTCTACTGAAGCAAGAAATGTCAGGACTTCGGACCGGAGCACGACACACCGAAGAAGAGTGATGATGTCGGAGGAGCCCGATGACCGAGCGTTACATGGGCGGCGAAAAGAAGGCTGGAGGCTATGCTCCCAAGCAACAAGCCCAAGCATTGCAAGGAAGGACTTGGCTTCAACCGGGGAAGCTTCCTCATCTGCCCCCGTTCACTCGAAGTGCGTCTTGCTTGATAGGTTTGTTCGAGGGGAAACAATCAATGCAAATCCTTTGAACCCCTCGGCAAAGAACAAACGAGAAGATGAAAGCACCTCATCCTAAGTATCGATACAGCGACCGGAAGATCGGTACCCCGGACACCCCGGTTCGGTCGAGGGGGAACTAGCGAGTTAAGTGGGGCGATCGGTATGGACCACCTCGGTTGACACATCCAGCTCGGTATGGGTCATATTACTATGATCCTATAGTCGAGGGAGGTTCCAAGAGTCGAGAAAAAGAAGAACGCACAAAAGGCAAAGGTCGAGCGGTCCACCGGCTCGAAAGATTAGGACTCCCCGAACCTCGGAAGCCTCGAAGTCACCTATGACCGATCCGGTGGTCGAGATATGTTGACTCCTAGTGGAAAGAAGATGTGCGAAACCACCGGGGTTGTTAGACAGATTTGGGTTATTAAAACTAACATCTAAGGACCCAAAATCAAAAATAAAGGGTACTCGAATATAATTCTATTTTGCGGGTGCATAAAGACCCATGGTATGTGGACAGTGGATGCTCAAGACATATGACATACCAAAGGAGTCTACTGAAGAATTATATCATTGAAGAAGGACCCAGAATTGAGTTCGGAGACAATGCAAAAGGCTACACGAGAGGATACGGAACACTCGGCATTGGAGCGCGCCAAAGTTCCAAGAGTATCATATGTTGAAGGACTTCAAAGACATAACCTTCTCTCTGTTAGTCAATTTTGTGATAACTCAAATAGAGTGGTATTTGAGCCTGGTTTTACGTGATGTTATTGATAAATCTACGGGGAAAACGAGTGTTATCGGGTTCGCGCAAAAAAAGAATATCTACGTGGTGGATCGGAACTCGGTGAACACGAAGCTTGTTTCTTTGGCGAAGAATGAAAACGAACGGGGTGGCTATGGCATAGAAGACTCGGCCATCTCAACTTCAATACGCTCAACAAACTAGCAAGAGACACTCTAGCAAGGGGACTGCCGAATGAAATATTCGGCAAAGACACTCGGTGTGAAGCATGTACGAAGGGAAAGCAAACAAAGAATCAAAATCCAACAGTTCCATCTCCTTCCACCGATGGAATCCTTCGGTACTACATATGGATTTGTTCGGTCCGGTCTCTCCGGTGACGATCGGAGGCAAGAAGTATGCTTTAGTGGTCATAGATGACTACTCGCGCTACACATGGGTCATATTCATTGCTAACAAGTCGACGTCAAAACGAGTTACCAATGCTTCGAAAAGGCTCGGTGTCGAGAAGAACACCAAGATCGAGAAAAATACGTTCGAGCAGGAGGCTGAGTTCCTTAATTCCATGGTAGAGGAGTTACGCGGCGAAGGAATAGAGCATGAGACATCGGTGCCCGCACACCTCAGCCAAAATGGAGTTGCTTGAATGAAAGAAACGAGAACTCTCAAAGAAGCGGCTAGAACTCTACTCGCAGATTCGGGACTCCCATCCAAAGTGCGGGCGGAAGCTACCGACACTTTGCATGTTACACTCGAACCGATATTCTTGCCGAAGCGGCATGGAAGAACACCATATGAACTATGGAACAACAGGAAGCCTTCTCTATCTTATTTCCATATCTTTGGTTGTTCATGCTTTATCCACAATAATGGGAAAGATCAGTGAAGACTTTTGATAGCAAGTCGGATCGGGGAGTATTCTTAGGATACTCTCGGGTCGGCAAAGCTTTCGAGTATTCAACTATCGGACTCTTTGCGTGGAGGAAAGCCCTCATGTTGGTTTTAACGAGTTTGCTACGAAGACAGGGAGCAATAACTCAAATTCGAATCCGAGGACATCGGTAGACGGCTACGGGATCTAAGCTTAAAGGACAAACCTCGAAAAGATCCAGCTATGTTGGGATGATGATTCGGACGAAGAAACGAAGACAAATCTATCGAATCTCAACCAGCGAGCAAGTAGGCGAGCGATTGATTCTCCCGAACGGAATCAATCCCGGGTAACTCAGGTCGATGAGGAAACCGTTGAGGTAATCGAGACCACTACCGAGAATAACAACTCGGGGGGGAACATCTAGTAATGTTCTCGAGCCGAATGCCCCCGAACCTTGTGACTCGGTAGATCATACTCTTATCACCTGAAATTCTTCAATCTCGAGAATAGTACAACCGAAATGCCTAATTCATCTACTATCCGTGTTGAACAAATTTCGAGATGAAGAGCTGAAACTTCGTAGATCGTGGCTCGATGCTCACACCGCTGCGATCTAATCATTGGAGATCCCTCGGCTAATGTCAAGACAAGATCCGATTCCGTCAAGGAGAAAGCGCATTATTTTCCTCGCTTCTTGTCTCTGAAGAGCCTCGGGACCATTGAGGATGCATTAAAGGATCTTGCCGACTGGATCATAGCTATGCGGGAGGAGGCCGAATCGGTTTACGAGAAACGAAGTGTGGGAGCTTGTAAGACGACCCCGTCATCAACATGTCATTGGAACCAAATGGGTCTTCAAAAACAAGCGAGATGAAAACAACGTTATAGTAAGGAACAAAGCAAGGCTCGTGGCTAAAGGCTACTTGTCAAGTCGAAGGAATAGATTTCGATGAAACTTTCACTCCGGTTGCAAGATTGGAGGCAATTAGACTATTCATAGCCTACGCAACACATCAAAGATTCGAGTTTATCAAATGGATGTGAAGTCTGCGTTCTCGAATGGCGTCTTTGAAAGAAGAAGTCTATGTGGAACAACCGCCCGGCTTTCAGTAGGGACATCAAGTATATAGACTCAGAAAGGCTCTGTATGGGTTAAAACAAGCACCCAGGGCTTGGTACGATACCCTGTCTGAGTTTCTTCTTCAGAAAGGTTTTCAAAAAGGCACAGTAGACCGCACTCTATTCAAGCATTCGACCGGAAGAAGACTTATTACTTGTGCGGATCTACGTGGATGACATCATATTCGGATCAAAGAATGTCATCATGTGTCAACAATTTGAAAAGATGATGAAGGATAAGTTCGAGATGTCAATGATGGGAGAAATGAACTACTTCCTTGGTTTTCAAGTCAAGCAATCTGAAAAGGGAACATTCATCAACCAAGGCAAATACACTCGAGACCTCATCAAAAGATTCGGCTGCACATCCGGCAAATCTATCAAGATCCCGATGAATACGAATATGAAGATAGATCTTGATAAAGAGGGAGTATCGATGAGACCAAACCGAATATCGTGCTATAATTGGTTCATTATTATATTTAACAGCTACTCGTCCTGACATAACTTATGATGTAGGTGTCCGGTGCTCGATTTCGGGCGATTCCCAAGCGAGCCATATGGACTCAGCAAAGAAGATTCTCCGCTATCTCCGAGGAACACCGACATGGGTTTATGGTATCCACTGATGATAATATTGAACTAACGGCTATTCCGATGCCGACTATGCGGGATGTAGAATTGACCGAAAATCAACTTCGGGGAACATGTCGGTTCCTTGGCGGCAAGCCGATCTCATGGTTTTCAAAGAAATAGCACTCGGTAGCTACGTCGACTACGAAGCCGAATACATGGCTGCCTGGGAAGTTGTTGCGCCCAAATCCTTTGGCGAGACAAAGGTGAGAGACTATGACGTCATTTAGAATGAAGTGCCGATCTTCTCGCGATAGTACCGGTGCCATTGCAATCACTCGAGAATCTCGTACTACACACGAGATGCAAGCACGTGGACATCGAGACATCACTTCATTTGTGACCATGTCGAAAAGAAGGATATCAGGATGGAAAAGATCCATACTGACAAGCAACGGGTTGACATACTGACCAAGCCTCTAGCTGAATCCAGATTCAGAGAACTTTCAGTAGAGCTAGGTCTGCTTGGACCCCTCACCGACCCCGGTCGGTAAAAGGTTTCGAGGAGAGGACCATTTCGATAGGGGGAATGTTCACTCTCGATCTGAATGTATTCAGTACGTAGAGATTCAGAAACCATCTACACGAGGTATCAGCTGACTACTGTGTTCAGCTAACAGGTTTGCGTATCTCTACTCAGTAGTAATTTATATTACAGAACCTTGCATTTATGACAAAGATTCAGCATGATATCAATATCTCTTGGTTTGTCTTTATTATTAACGGATTTCATTTAATGCAAGACATTCCATACACAAGCTTGCTGAACTCTGCGCGCATTTAATGCATGTCTTTTCACAGTTACTACTTAGGCTATTTTACAACTGGCTTTGAATTAGGCGGCATATGTGATCATTACCTATAATATATCTTCTAATCTTGACCGTCCATTCTATAAAGCAGTTTAAAACTCAACCTTTGATCAAATAACTGTTCATCTTCACGTTTGATATATATATATTTGATCATATCTTCTCAAACCGCCATTAGCATACTTCAAATCTTTCAAATCCGAAAAATCCGAGATTTGCAAAAGCAATCCTTACTTGCAACTTCATCTTCATATCTTATCTCGATTTTATTGGTATGCCTATGAGAAGCTTATTCTTGTATTCTCTATCTTTTTCGGTATCCTACGAAGCAACTTGTTCTAACTAAGAATCGATACTGATAAATCTCTTGTAACAAGTACTATGGCGGGTATTTTTGTAGATGCCCCTGACAACATGGAGGAGATCCTCAGCAAAGGCCGTGTCCAGTGCGAACCCGGTCATGGAATTCGATGCTTGCGAGCTCGAATACATGGATGAAGTCTTTACATACCTCAGAGGATCTGGTCTGGAAGAATTTCTATCGAGGAAGCCCACTTACTTCCTTCCTCGACAAGTGGCAGAGATATATCTGAACTCTGATTCCGTCAAAGGAGACATTGTGGCGAGTTTTGCTGTTCACGCTATTGGCGATGCGTCGAAGATTCTGAAGCAGATATCGATCAAGCAAGCACTGAAGAAGAGCTTCAATCTTCCATCTGAAGGCATCAGTACTATAGGCTATAACGACGACTCAGTAGACGAATACCTGACGGTATTCTATGGCAAACCTACAACCTTCAGAGCAGCCTTCCCGAAGAACGCCATGCTACCACAGTTCAGAGCATTGGCCTACATCGTCACGCAGTTGCTAACGAGCCAAGCTGGCTCCTTCGATCAGGTCTCTCGACTTAAGATCCACTTGATGATGGTAATTTATGATTGTGCCAAGGTCAACTGGACCAAGTTCTTCATCCGGGAATTTATGGCTCAAGCAGCCAAGTTTGACAAGCCCACGCGTACGCTGAGCGCAAGAGGCAAATTACTTTATGGGCTAAAGCTGTCAGTTATGATTGAAGACTTCTGTGGCTCTGAGCAGATCACCTATGACGACAAGGAGTACTTCAACACAAAGAAAGTCCGGTTTCACAACAGGACTGCGGCCCTTCAGCAAATCGGGTCAGGCTCCTCAGCCGTGACTCAGCAGAGTGAGTCTTAGAAGGCTACTCCAACGAAAAGGATAACGCCTCCAGCAAAAACCCCAAAGGCACCGGCTAAGAAACTGAGGAAAGCCAGCGATGTGCCTGCTGAACCGGAAGCCCCTGCTGAACAGGCCACTCAGCAAACTACTCAGCCCCGAGGCGATAGATGAATCCCGAGTCTTACGAAAAGACTCAATCGGTGGAGAAAATCGTCTCCATCGAAGAACCCGTAGCTATGGAACAAGAGGAGGCCACTTGAAGCTCACGAGTGAAGAAATTCAATGCCTTGACGGCCCCCTCGCAGTTCCTCCACTCAGCAGTGCCCCACTGCTGAGACTCGACCGTCTCCAATTGACTTGGAATCCGAGACGGCGTCTGAAGAAGAAACAATCGGGATGGAAGCGTCAGTGATTCTATCCAGAGCATCCCAAGAAATTCTTCAACTAATTCCAGAGCTTGCTGACTACTCAGACCTGTTGCAAATTGCCAAATCAGCAAGGCTCCACATGTTGCTGCGACATCAGGAGTGGCCTCGTCTACAACGCTTAGTTCTTCACTACTCCTGTCAGCAGCTTCATGAAGAAGAACTGAGACTGAGAGAACAGATAGGCTACTCTGAGCCTGAAGACCTCAGTTCAATGGACAATCTGAGGGCTGCGATGCTGGCTATGATACATGATCGACAGATTGCCTCCGGCCCAGCACCCTCAGATGGGTCAGACCATGACGACCCACCCAGTGATTCAGGCCCTGGAAAGCCTGATGAGGGAAATCCCCAGGACAAGGATACACTCACTTCTGAAGAAGCTCCGCGTCCGCCCAGTATCCTTGGACCTGCGAAGTCGACGGCTGGTACCTCAGCATCCACAGAGCCCGCTCAGCTCTTGTTGAAGTCCGCATTCAAGGTAGCGCCCAGCCCACATCGTCGACGTTCCAAGTATGTGGCGAAGGCTATTAAAAGCCAAGGTACTCAGAACCGTGCCCTCGCCAAGGCAGTCCACAACGTGTGGAAGAAGACTGTTGAAGCCACCGCTACTGAGCTTCAGGGGCTGAAGTCTTCTACATCTCAATCAGTCGCCCCTGATGTCTCTGCGCTTATTTCAAAAGCACTGGCTCAGCAGCAAGACAAATTTGAATCTCATCTCAGGATCTTTTAGGAGAGCCAAGCCAAACTACTTGAGGAATTTCAGGCTTCCAAATTGTCTCATTCTGAAGCTATTACTGAACAATCCCAGGCCACAGACATAAGACATGATAATATTCAACTGGTCCTGGAGGATAAGATCTCTGAGAAGCTGAATGATTTTAAGGCTACAGCTGAACTCTCCTACAAGCAATACAATGAAGCTCTTACTTCTGAGAGGAACGAGCTGCATGAGGCAATCGAGACCTTAAGGATCAAATTCGATCGGCCGTCAACCTCCTTCAACGACCTTCGAAAAAAGGTACTTATCCCTACCCCGGCTGCTATTGATGATGCCAAAAAGGGGGAAAGTAAAAGAGGGAAGGAAAAGAGTACCGATCCAGCAAAAGGCAAGAAACAGAGTACTGAGAAGCCTACTCCTAAGGGGGAAGCTACACTGAAGTCATCTCAGACTCAGACTCAGACGGGTGAGGCCCAGGGTGTCCCAACTGCGAGCACAGTCGAGAGCCGGCCCAAGTGGCTCGGGATCCCGGCTACTCATGCAACCCTGACTCCTACTGATATCATCAAGGAGGTTGCAGAGTATGCTGAACAGAAAGAGGACTCAGATGATGAAGAAGAGGTTCCTCTACCTCCACCTATTCTTGGAAAAGGTAAGAAAGTATTGGATCTCCCGACCCCTCCAGCAAAGAAGAAAACCAAGAGATATATTTCTGCTGAGGAGGAGGCTCAGATAGCGGCCAATGAGAAGCTTGCTAGGGAGATTGCCGATGTTGAAGCTGCCAACAAGCCAAAGTCTAAGCCTGCTAAAGGAAAGACAAAGGCACCAGTACGCGGTGGAAAGAAGAAAGCGCCTGCTAGGTTGCCTCCCGAAAACTCATAATCGAGGATGATGAAGATAGGGAGAGGCAACAACAACAACGCAAAAAGGCACTCAAAGCGGCAAGGTACGTCCAAAAACAAATCCAGTACCTCTGCCGATTCCCGAACAAGCTCCTCGAAGCCTCAAGAGCAAGATGCGAGAAATTGAAGCAATATTCGCTCAGATGGAGAGATATCTCTACCGAGGAGAGGAAGCTAGACAGTTAGAGGCTGCCAGGCAGAGGATACATTTGGCAGACCTCGAGGCACTCAAAATTTGTACTGAGCAAGAGGCCAGGCTGAGAGTTCCTTCGAAAGCCGACATTCCTTACCGATACGTGAAGGTTCGGGGAAGCCAACCGATCCGAAAACACATAGATGGCCGAGATCGGACGAATGGATGCCTATTCAATTCAATCAGAGATGGGAATCGGCCAAGATTGAGTTTATCAAGAGAAATTATTTCACGGAGATTCGGCCCGAAATGTCTAAGGCCGATGCCTACGTCGAGTGGATGGCACATTCTTGAACCCGATCTTTACCCATATTTGCACGAGCCGTAACTGAAGGGGTAGTAGTCAGCGTTCCTAAAGCAAGAATCATTCCTCCACCCAGAAGACAAGACGACTCAGTTCATCTCGGAGTGATTGAACAAGAAGTGAAGAATCTTTGCGATGAACGAGTTCTAGAACAAGATGATCCGGCGAGACTTCGCCGAATACTTGAAGCCGAGGAAGAACACGTTCAGAATGTATGGAGTCCCACTGCCTGAAGATCAATCTCAAGGTTTCATGAATAGGATTCAGCAGTTTAAGGGTTCTCCTCCTTAGTTCTCTTCTTAGCTTAGCAAGATTTGTATTGTACTTAACTGACTATCATATATATATACAATCTGCTTTTTGGCTTTGACAACTACTTGTTGTCTAAATAGCCGTGTTTGCTTTATGCTTTAACACTCAGAATCACTGAAGTGATTACTGACACACAACACACTTTGTTTATTTACCTGTCAGTTTTTGCTCGGTTAGATTTCTGATAGACTAGACTTTCATAGAGTTATTATTTCTCATAGAGGGAAATTGTTGCATGGGGGAAATTGTTGTAAAGGGGGAAATTGTTCTGCTCTGACTCCCTCAGTAGTCTAGCACTTACCAGACAACTCCACTGATCCTTCTTGTAATTATGTAAGGAGCTCTGTTCCTGAGTAAGTTAGTGTTTAGCATAGATGATAGGTTTTGGCATCATCAAACAGGGGGAAATTGTTGGGTGATGATTCCATCCTCAGCACTGTTACTCTTAGTGGGAAATGATTCGGTCTTAGACACTGATCTTAAGCCCAGTACCCTTGTGGTCTGTACTTGTCTGAAGATTTGAAGATCCCAAAACCCTATCTGATTGGTGAACCATTCCGTTGTATATGTTGTTTGTCTCTGAGGTTTCAGACTCAGTAGACACTCTGCTCTGGTCAAGGCGCTCAGTAGCTTATCTGCCTTAGCACCAGTGTAGAAGACTCGGTGATCTTGGACTCGGCGGGAGTAGTATGCGAGAGAGTCGATTGGACCGAACTCGGCGGGAGTAGTTCACTGAACTCGAGCTGATCTTCAGTAGACTTATCTCAGCTGTCTATCTACTGAATGCAAGGTCAGACTTAGCATCGGCAGACAATCTTCTGAACTGTCAGATCTTTTTGAAATGCAATCAGCATAGTCATATACGAGGAAGAGAGAAGTCAGCTTCAATTAGTCTCGAAGTCTGTTCTGTCTCAACCACTTTATTCACCTCGACAAGTGACAAGCATACACGTGGCATCCTACCTACTAAAGCTGCAAGTCAACACTTTCCGAAAAATGAGGAAAAGGCATTGTTACCTACGTCAAAAAGAGCCGTTTGCTACCAAAAGAGAGAGAGAGAAGAAGATCGTCTCCAACGGATCTATTTCAATCTCTGCTCTATAAATAGAGGGATTATTCAAGAAGAATACACCGAATGCACGAACCACAAAGCCAAAATCCAGAAAGCACTCAACGAGCAAAGAACCCAAAGAACAAAGTCTTAGCAAGAACTTGAAGAACAATCTTCCGGCGAAAGACTACATTCTAGCTCATAGGGAATCAAGCTGAACCGACATATAAAGCCTCTAGTATCCAAATCGACGTTACACGAACTCAAAGCTTACCTTCAGCTGTTCGTCGATCTAGAAGCTACTCTCTCATATTCCCTGTCCCTCTAACCCTAAGCTCAACTGTTCTTATCTATAGCTTAGACGAAGGAGTTCATCTTTGAACCTGATCCTTATTGTATAAGGACTCCTTCACTGTAGGACAAAGTTTGTCAAACACTTCTAAGTTTGATCGTTGTAAACTGAGACTTGGATCAGTAAAAAAACCAAGACACGGCTTTGCCCAGTGTGCAAGCTGACTGAGACTAACTCAGGATAAATAATAGCCTCCTGATCTTTCGGGACAGTGGACGTAGGATTTGAGCGATATCCGAACCACTTTAAAAATCTCTGTGTCGCTTACTTACTGTTGCATTGATTTTACTATTCATACTGAACATCATTTCTTAAAATCAATCAACTGTCTCAGCATACTGAACTGAATATCTGCTGAACTGAGACTTTCATAAAACGTTTTCACCAACTAATTTGGGCCTACACACATTTCCGCACGCTGAACTCTTACTGTAGATACTGAATTTCTGACTCAGTCAGCTAGCAGGTCTCAGTAGAGTCAGACTCTTTGCCGCACACGATTCAGAACAGCTGTTTGGTCTGCTGAACTGTTTCAGTCAGACACCATCCTGAATAGGACTATTCGTGTTCGAAGTTGAGAAATCGAATCAGGTGTATTCACCCCCCCCCCTCTACACCTGACCATACACTCGGGACCAACACAATGCAACAATAAAGAGAACAAAAATAAGAGATACAGAGATTTTTAAAGTGGTTCGGACACAAAAATCCTACATCCACTATCCCGAAAGATCAGGAGGCTATGTATTATACTGAGTTAGTCTCAGTTAGCTTGTACACTGGACAAAGCTGCGTCTTGGAATTTATACTGAGCAAGTCTCAGTTTACACGGTTATCAAACTGAAGTGTTTGACAAACTCTCCAACTATGAAGGAGTCCTTTTACAATAAGGATTAAGTTCAAATATGAACTCCTTCGTCTAAGCTATGGATATGTTCTATTGAGCTTAGGTTAGAGGGATAGGGAACAAGAAGGTATCTTCTAGAACGACGAACAAATGAGTTTAGCTATGGGTTCGTGTAACGTCGTTTGGATACTAGAGGCTTGTATATAACAATTTAAGCTTGGTTCCCTAAGAGCTAGAATGTAGTCTTTCGCCGGAGATATATTCTTCGAACTTCTTGGAGAAGACTTGGGCTTTACGGATTAGCTCGTTTTAATGCTCTGTGTGTGTCGTTCGTTTTCTCTTTTTTTCTCGTGTGCTTCAAATTTTGATTTATCCCTCTATTTATAGAGAAGAGATTAGGAAAGATCCGTTGGAGACGATGATCCCTTTATCTCTCTCTTTTGGTAGCTAACGACTCTTTTGAAGTAGAGTGACAGTGTCCTTTCCCTCCTTTTCCGAAAAGTTGTTGACTTGCAGCTTTAGTAGGTGTAGGACAGGTGTCTGCTTGTCATTTGCCGAGGTTTGGAAAGTGGTTGAGATGGAACAGACTTCGAGGAGATCTGAAGCTGACTTCTCTTATCCTCGTATTTGACTATACTGATTGACTTTCAAAAGATCTGACAGTTCAGAAGACTGTCTGGCCGTTGCTGAGTCTGATCTCTGATTCAGTTGTGAACATGTTGAGTTGGCTCTACTGAAGATCAGCTCTGAGTACAGTGAACTACTCCTGCTGAGTTCAGTTCCACTGACTCCTTTCAGTATACTGCTCCTGCTGAGTCCAGTATTGTTGAGTCTTCTACTTCTGGTGCTGAGGCTGATAAGCTACTAAACGCCTGAACTAGAGCAGAGTGTCTACTGAGTCTGAAACCTCAGAGACAAAAACAAATACAAAGTAATGGTTCACCGATCAAGATAGGGTTTTGGGATCTTCAAATCTTCATAGACTCGTTCAGAGCACAAGGCTACTGAGTATATGTCAGTACGGAAGACATAATCATTTCCCACTATATGCAACGATCTTGAGGATAGAATCATCACCCAAAAATTTCCCCTATTTGATGATGCCAAAACCTAACAACATCTATGCAAACTAACACTAAACTTGTCGAAACGAGGCTCCTTACAATATTACAGGTAGGATCAGTGGAGTTGTTCTTCAAGTTCTAGACTACTGAAGGGAGCATGGGCAGAGAGTCAGAATATAGAGACTAAGCATTTCTCCCTGTCTTAACAATTTCCCCCTTCAAGGAAACAACTAATCTATCAGAATCAAAGCGGCTACTGACAAAGAATCAGTGAGTGTGTGAGGTAGTAATCACTTTAATGATTCTGAGTGTTAAGCATAAGACAAACACAGCTTATTTAGACAATAAGATATTGTCAAAGCCAAACAGAGATATCATATATATAAATAAGGAAATCAGTACATATACATCTCTGCTAGACTAAAACATACAGGAAATAAAGAAGCTGAACATCACTTGAAGTGACTAATCATGTCCTTGAATTCTTGAGCTGAATCTTCGGGAAGGGGCACTCCATACATCTGATAAGTGTTCTTCCGCAGCTTCATTATCTCAGCAAAGTCCGCTGGCTCATCTTTATCAAGGAATTTTGCTTCAGCAGCGTACTTCACTTCTTTCTCAATTACGCCGAAATGAATAGATCCATCCAGTCTTCGTGGGGGTGGCAGAATTCTAGGATTTGGGACTCTGACTTCGACATTTTCTTTTACAGCTTTCTGCAATATAGCGTACATGTCTAAGTCAGCGATCATTATGTATTCAATATATGATTCTGCCTTGCGCTTATCTGACCAGAAACTCCAGAAGTAGTTTCTTTTGATGAATTCAATCTTCAGCGCTTCCCATCTTTGCGTGAATTCTACTAGCATCCATTCGTCTGCTCTCGGACATCTGTAGGTCTTCAGATCCGAAGGCTTTCTGAACTTCCTGTATCTGTAGGGAATGTCAGCCTTAGACGGGATCCTCTGACTTGCTTCTTTCTCTGTTCTCAGCCTTAGGGCTTCAAGATCTGCCATATGAATCCTCTCTGGCAGCTTCAATCTGTCTAACCTCTTCGCCTCTGTATAAATATATGTCCAGCTGAGCCAAGATTTCTTCCATCTCTCTATCTTGAGCTTCGGAAGAAGTGTAAGAAGGCTTGTGTGATTGCTCTTGTTCTGAGTCAGCAGGCATAGTAGATTTTTCTATTGATTTGCCTTCTTTGCTCGGTGGACTTCTTGTTTGCTTCTCCTTTTCTCTATCTTCATCATCTCCAATTTTCAGCTTCGTAGGAGGCAACCTAGCAGTTGTTGGTTTCTTTCCACCGCGTGCTGGAGCCTTTGTTTTTCCTTTAGCAGTCTTTGCTTTTGGCTTGTTGGCTGCTTCAGCTTCGGCTATCTCCCTAGCCAGCTTCTCATCAGCGGCTATCTGAGCCTCCTCCTCCTTAGTGATATATCTCCTAGATTTCTTGGAGGGAGGGGTCGGGAGCTTCAGGATCTTCTTTCCTTTGCCTTTTACTGGAGGTGGGAGAGGAGCATCTTCCTCTTCTGAGTCCTCCAAGTCAGCATACTCAGTAACTTCTTTGATTATATCCAAAGGAGTTTGGGTTGCCTGAGTTGCTACTTCTATGGGTCCTGAGCCGCTTGGGCCAGTCTTAGTTGATGCTGTAGCTGCAGCTGAGACACCCTGGGCCTCGCCAGTTGTAATGGGTTTAGTAGGAGCAGATGTTTGAGCTGAGCTTGCTCCTGCTACTGACCTTGTCTTCTTGGGAGACTTCAGTACCTGCTCCTTGGTGGTGGCTTCCCCCTTAGTTAATTTCTCAGTTTTAGCAGGGGCCTGTTTAGCCATCCTTTCCACCTTTATATCCTTTTCCCTTTGGGCCTCGTTTTCCCTTTGGGCCTCCTTTTCCCCCTTTTTGGCATCAGCAATTATAATAGGGGTTGGAGCGGATACCTTGTTGTTCAGGCTGGTGTACGAGGCTGACAATTCATTGAGCTTGTTATGTATCTTGGTCAGCGCCTCGTGCAGCTCGTTCTTCTCACTGATCATTTCTTCTATGTAGCGCTTGTAAGAATGATCGGCTGCTGCCTTGAACTCTTTCAGTTGTGCATCAACCTTATCTTCCATGGCCTGCTGGATAGAAGTGATTCTGAGCTCATTGGCCTGGGATATGGTTGTGACTGACTCAGTGTGGGAGGACTGAGAGGCTTTAAAATTTTCAAGTAGCTTGGCCTGTCCTTCCTGGATCAGTCTTAGCTGAGCTTCGAAGTCAGCTTTCTGCTTTGCCAGCACTTCAGATACGATGATGGAGACGTCAGGGGCGGCTGATTCTCAGCCCCTGAATCTCTGCGCCTGTGGCTTGAGCAGTCTGCTTCCACACTTTGTGGATTGCTGTGGCAAGTGCACGGTTCTGAGTGCCCTGGCTTTTGAGATCCTTTGTCACTGACTTCGATTGTCGGCCTTTGGGGCTGGGCGCTACTTCAAATGCTGACTCAAGTAAGAGCCGAGCAGGTTCTGCATCGGTTGAAGTACCAGCCGCCGACTTCTCAGGAGCAAGGATACTGAGAGGTAATTCAGTAGGAGTGGGAGTATCCTTGTCCTGTTGAGTTCCCTCATCAGGCTTCTCAGGGACTAAATCACGGGGTTGGTCCTGACCATCGGGGTCAGACCCATCTGAGGGAGCTGAGCCGGAAGCCTGCTGTCGATCATGCAGCAAGGCCAGCATGGCTGCCCTCAAATCTTCAAGGGTTTCGAGGTCAGCAAGCTCAGAGTAGCATATCTGCTGCCTGATCCTCAGTTCCTCTTCGTGTAATTGTTCGCAGGAGTGATGGATTATAAGGCGTTGAAGGTTGTGCCACTCCTGGAACCTCAGTAGCATATGGAATCTTGCCTGCATGGCAATGAGCACTAGATCTAGGTGGCCAGTAATCTCCGGGATATGCTCTGTGATCTCTCGGGATGCTCGAGATTGGATAGCTGAGGCTTCCATCCCGACAGATTCTTCTTCAGACGCCATCTCCGAATCTTCTAAGTCTATCGTTGACGTCTGTTTCTCAGTAGATGGAAGACTGCTGAGTGGGGGGACATCAAAGGGACTGTCCAGGGCTTGAAGGTCTCCGCCCTGGACTTCTTCAATTTGAGCCCCTTAGTCCACTTCTTCTGCTTGTTCAGTGAAGACAGCTTTCTCCACTGACTGAGTCTTTTCAGAAGACTCTGATTCATCTCTTAGCTGCTGCGTCTGCTTAGTCGGTTCAGCAGTTGCCTCGGGTTCTGCCTCTACTTCAGTAGGCACGACGGGAATAGTCTTTTTCAATCGCTTTGCCGGTGCCTTAGGCGTTTTAGCTTGAGGAGACCGCTTCTTGGATGGCATAGTCTTCTGATGCGTAGTTTGCTGAGCTGAGGGACCTGACCCGATTTGCTGAAGGGCTGCTGCCCTGTTGTGAAATCTTATCTTCTTCACGTTAAAGTATTGCTTGTCGTTGTACGTGATCTGGTCAGATGCGCAGAAGTCCTGAATCATGACAGATAGCTTCAGTCCGTAAAGGAGCTTTCCTTGTGCGCTCAGTCTGTATGATGCTTTGTCGAATTTGGCTGCTTGAACCATGAATTCGCGGAGAAAGAACTCCGTCCAGTTAATTTTGGCTCTATCATAGATAGCCATCATCAGTTGCAGCTTGGGCCTGGATACTTGATCAAAAGATACAACTTGACTCGTCAGCAGTTGCGTCACTATGTTCGCCAGAACCCAATACTGCGGTAGCATCGTGTTCTTCGGGAATGCGGCTTTGAAGACTGTAGGCTTCCCGCAGAAGATAGAGAGGTAGTCATCCATCATGTCATCGTTATATCCCACGGTGCTGACTCCCTCGGAGGGTAGATTAAAGCTTCTTTGAAGAGCTTCCTTGATTGACATTTCCTTCACCTCCATAGCAGCATCATCGATGTTGTGTACAACGAATCTTCCATGAATATCGCCGGCTACTGAGTCTGAGTTGAGGTAGACATCAGCAACCTGCCTCGGGAGAAAGAAGGTGGGCTTCCTCGTCAGAAAACTTTCAAGGCTGGTAATCCGGAGAGCTTCGAAGATCTCATCCATGAACTCCAGATCACAGGCGTCAAACTCCATGACTGGCTCGCACCAGACACGGTCTTTCTCAAGGATTTCCTGCATATTCTCTGGAGTTGTTACCGTAAGGCCTGCCATTATATCTGTAACAAGCAAGTAGAATTATCAGTATCGAGTTTGATGTTATAATCAGTATAGCGATGCTGAATAATTAAACAAGTTAAAGACAATCTAATACCATACCACTGAAAATCTAAGAGTTTTAAGAAGATTAGATGAAGTTTGCAAGTAAGGTTTGCATGAAGTGGATCTCAGAATTTTCGGAGTAAAAAGATTTGAAAGATTGCTAATGGCAGTTTTGAAGATATGATCGCTGATATATATCTAAGTGAAGATGAACGGTTAACGATCAACGGCTAAGTTTAAATATGCTTTATGAAATGGACGGTCAAGATTTAAGTGATATATTATGGGTAATGATCATGTTGCCGCCTAAGTCAAAAGCCAGTTGTAACTTGCCTAAGTAGTAACTGTGATACGACGTGCATTAAATGCGTGGCAGAGTTCAGCATACTTATGCATAGAATGTCGTGCATTAAATGTAAACCGTTAATATTAAATGACATTTTATAAGGCATTAAATACGATGCTTTGGCCGAAGTGAATCTGAGTCGTAGACGCATAGTACTGTTCCATTGGCTACTACTGAGTAGAGATACGCAAACCTGTCAGCTGAACATTGTAGTCAGCTAATACCTCGTGTAGATGGTTGCAGAGTCTCTTCGTACTGATTTTACTCAGTACTGAGAGTGAACATTCCCCCTTACTGAATGCTCCTCTCCTGAATCCTCTTACTGACTTGAGTCAATCGGGTCCAGCAGACCTAGCTCTACTGAAAGTTCTCTGAATCTTGCTTCAGCTAGAGGCTTGGTCAGTATATTAGCCCTTTGACGGTCAGTATGGATCTTTTCCATCCTGATATCCTTCTTTTCGACATGGTCACGAATGAAGTGATGTCTGATGTCCACATGCTTGCATCTTGTGTGAAGTACAGAGTTCTGAGTGATTACAATGGCACTGGTATTGTCCCAGAAGATTGGCACTTCATTCTGAATGACGTCATAGTTGCGTAGCTGCTGTCTCAGCCAAAGGATTTGGGCGCAACAACTTCCGGCAGCCATGTATTCAGCTTCAGTAGTTGATGTGGCTACTGAGTGCTGCTTCTTTGAGAACCATGAGATTAGCTTACTGCCAAGGAACTGACACGTTCTTGAAGTTGACTTTCGGTCAATTATACACCCTGCATTGTCAGCATCAGAATAATCTGTTAGTTCTATATTATCATCAGCTTGATACCACAAACCCATGTCAGGTGTTCCTCTGAGATAGCGGAGAATCTTCTTTGCTGAGTTCATGTGGCTCTGCTTTGGATTCGCCTGAAATCGAGCACAAACACCTACAGCATAAGTTATGTCAGGACGAGTAGCTGTTAAGTATAATAAAGAACCAATTATAGCACGAAATTCAGTTTGGTCTACTGATACTCCCTCTTTATCAAGATCAATCTTCATGTTCGTGTTCATCGGGATCTTGATAGGTTTGCCGGATGTGCAACCGAATCTTTTGATGAGGTCTCGAGTGTATTTGCCTTGATTAATGAACGTTCCCTTCTCAGATTGTTTGACTTGAAAATCGAGGAAATAGTTCATTTCTCCCATCATTGACATCTCGAATTTATCCTTCATCATTCTCTCGAATGATTGACACATGATGACATTCTTTGAGCCGAAGATGACGTCATCTACGTAGATCTGCACGAGTAATAGGTCGTCTTCCAGTCGAATGCTAAAAAGAGTGCGGTCTACTGTGCCTTTCTGAAAACCTTTCTGAAGAAGAAACTCAGATAGGGTATCATACCAAGCCATGGGTGCTTGTTTTAACCCATACAGAGCCTTTCTGAGTCTGTAAACTTGATGTCCCTGCTGAAAGCCGGGCGTCTTCCAGCCACGATCTACGATGTTTCAGCTCTTCATCTGCAATTTGTTCAACACAGATAGTAGGTGAGTTCAGCATTTCAGTTGTACTATTCTGAGTTTGAAGCATTTCAGTAATGAGAGTGTGATCTACTGAGTCACCAGGTTCAGGGGCATTGTTGGTCCCCGAGAGCACGTTCAGGTGTAGAGGGGGGGGGGTGAATACACCTGAAACAGATTTTCTCAACTTAGAACACGAACAATCCTGTTTAGGATAATGTCGTACTGAATGAGTTCAGCAGACCAGATAGCTGTTTTGAATCGTGTGTGGCAAAGTGTCTGACTTTACTGAGATCTGCTAGCTGACTGACCGTCAGAATTCAGTATCAGCAGATAAAGTCCAGTGGTGCAGAAAGTGTAGGCCCAAATCAGTTGAGTTGGAAAGACGTTTATATTAAACCAGTTTCAGTAGAATAATGAGATCAGTCAAGTTTGCTGAAACCGAGTTGAATGATTTTAAAGGATAGTTTTCAGTATGATCAGTTAAAATCAATGCAACAGTAAATAGACACAAGCGAGAGACACAGAGATTTTTAAAGTGGTTCGGATATCAAACAATCCTACGTCCACTGTCCCGAAAGATCAGGAGGCTATTTATTATACTGAGTTAGTCTCAGTCAGCTTGTACACAGGACAAAGCCGCGTCTTGTAATTTATACTGAGCAAGTCTCAGTTTACACGGTTATCAAACTAAAGTGTTTGACAAACTCTCCAACTATGAAGGAGTCCTTTTACAATAAGGAACAAGTTCAAATATGAACTCCTTCGTCTAAGCTATGGATATATTCGGTTGAGCTTAGGGTTAGAGGGATAGGGAACGAGAATGTAGCTTCTAGAACGACGAACAGCTGAGTTTAGCTATGAGTTCGTGTAACATCGTTTGGATACTAGAGGCTTGTATATCGGTTCAGTTTGGTTCCCTACGAGCTTAGAATGTAGCCTTTTTCCGGAGAAATGCTCTTCGAGTTCTTGCGGAAGACTTAGGTTTTCTGGGTTGGCTCGTTTGAATACTTTGTGAGTTCTCGTTGTCGTGATTGTTATTATCGTGTATATGCTTCAAATTTCGAATGATCCCTCTATTTATAGAGAAGAGTCTTGGAAAGATCCGTTGGAGACGATCATCCCTTACTCTCTCTCTTTTGGTAGCTAACGGCTCTTTTGAAGTAGAGTGACAGTGTCTTTTCCCTCCTTTTCCGGAAAGTTGTTGACTTGCAGCTTTAGTAGGTATAAGGCATGTGTCTGCTTGTCATTCGTCAAGGTTTAGAAAGCAGTTGAGACAGAACAGACCTCGTGGCATACTGAAGTTGACTTCTTTCTTCCTCCTATTTGACTATGCTGATTGTCTTTCAAAAGATCTGACAGTTCAGAAGACTGTCTGGCCGTTGCTGAGTCTGATCTCTGATTCAGCAGTGAATAAGTTGAGATTGCTCTACTGAAGATCAGCTCTGAGCACAGTGAACTACTCCTGCTGAGTTCAGTTCCACTGTCTCTTCTCAGTATACTGCTCCTGTTGAGTCCAATACATACTGAGTCTTCTACATCTGGTGGTAAGGCTGATAAGCTACTGAACGCCTGAACCAGAGCAGAGTGTCTGCTGAGTCTGAACCCTCAGAGACAAAAAAAAATAATTACAAAGAAATGGTTCACAGATCAAGATAGGGTTTTGGGATCTTCAAATCTTCATAGATTCACTCAGAGCATAAGCCTACTAAGTGCATGTCAGTACGGAAGACATAATCATTTCCCACTATGTATTACTTTGCTGAGGATAGAATCATCACCCAACAGGCATTCAGCTTAGGAACATTAATAGTTGTTCCCCCTGAGTTGTTATTCTCATTAGTGGTCTCAGTTACCTCTGGGGTTTCTTCATCGACCTTAGTTACCTGGGATTGACTCTGTTCTGGAGAGTCAATCGGCTCAGCTACTTCTGCTGCTGGTTGAGATTCAGTAGATTTGTCTTCAGTTTCCTCATCTGAATCATCATCCCAACATAGCTGGATCTTTTCGACTTTGTCTTTTAAGCTTAGATCTTGTAGCTGCATACTGATGTCCTCAGATTCAGAGTTAGAGTTATTGCTCCTGTGTTCAGTAGCAAACTCATTAAAAACAACATGAGGGCTTTCCTCCACGCAAAGGGTTCGATAGTTGAATACTCTTAAAGCTTTGCTAACCCGAGAGTATCCTAAGAACACTCCCTGATCTGACTTGCTATCAAAAGTTTTCAGCTGATCTTTCCCATTATTGTGGATAAAGCACGAGCACCCAAAAATATGGAAATAAGATAGAGAAGGTTTCCAGCCGTTCCATAGTTCATATGGTGTCTTCTTCTGTTGCTTTGTCAGTAAAGATCGGTTCTGAGTGTAACAAGCAGTATCAGTAGCTTCTGCCCAGAATTTGGTTGGGAGTCCTGAGTCTGCGAGTAGAGTTCTTCTTTGCCGCTTTGAGAGTTCTCGTTCTTTCGCTCAGCAACTCCATTCTGCTGAGGTGTGCGAGCAGCAGATGTCTCGTGCTCTATTCCTTCTGCCTTGCAGAACTCCTCTACCATGAAATTAAGGAACTCAGTTCCTCTGTCTGAACGTATTTTGACAATCTTGGTGTTCTTTTCGACACTGAGCCTTTTCAGAAGCCTTGGTAACTCTGTTTTGACGTCAGACTTGTTGGCAATGAATATGACCAAAGTATAGCGCGAGTAGTCATCAATGACCACTAAAGCATATTTCTTGCCTCTGATCGTCACTGGAGAGACTGGACCGAACAAATCCATATGTAGCAGCTGAAGGATTCCATCAGTGGAAGGAGATGGAACAGGTGGCTTTTGATTCCTTGTTTGCTTTCCCTTCAGACATGCTTCACACTGAGTGTCTTTGCTGAATACTTCATTCGGCAGTCCTCTTGCTAGAGTGTTTCTTGCTAGTTTGTTGAGCGTTTTGAAGTTGAGATGGCTGAGCCTTCTGTGCCATAGCCACCCCGTTCAGTTGTCATTCTTCGCCAACAGACAAGCTTCAGGTTCAGCTGAGTTCCAGTCAATAACATCACAGAAACCAGCGTCAAATATCACTCTATTCGAGTTATCACAGAATTGACTAACAAAGAGAAGGTTATGCTGAAGTCCTTCAACATATGATACTCTTGGAACTTTGGCAGTTCGAATGCTGAGTGTTCCATATCCTCTGGTGTAGCCTTTAGCATTGTCTCCAAACTCGATTCGGGGTCCTTCTTTAGGGATATAATTCTTCAGCAGACTCTTTTGGTATGTCATGTGTCGTGAGCATCCGCTGTCCACATACCATGGGTCTTTGTGCACCTGCAAAACAGAAATATATTCAGGTACCCTTTATTTTGATTTTGGGTCCTTAGATGTTAGTTTTGGTAACCCATATCTGTCTAACGACCCCGGTGGTCTCGGATGCGGTTTCTTTCCACTTGAGTCAACATATTTGACCACTGGACTGGTCACTGCTGACTTCTGAGGCTTTTCAGGTTCAGGAGTCCGGATCTTCTGAGCTGGTGGACTGCTGACCTTTGCCTTCTACATGGATTTCTTCTTTTTCTGACTCTTGGGTCCTCTTCTGACTATGGGTTCATAATAATATGAACCATATTGAGCTGGTTGTGTCAGCTGAGGAGGTCCATACTGATCAGCCCACTTGGATTTGCTAGTTCCCCCTTGACTAAACTGGGGTGTTTTGGTGTTGATCTTCTTGTCAGTATGTTGAGGTGTAGGATGAGGTGCCTTCATCTTTTGTTTGTTCTTTGCTAGGGGGTTCAGAATGTTTGCATTGATTGTCTCCCCTCGAACAAACCTATCAGCAAGCCGGTCTTCTGAGTGTACTGGGGCAGATGAGGACGTACCCTGACTGAAACCAAGTCCTTCCTTACTATGTTTGGGCTTGTTGCTTGCTAGCATAGCCTCTAGCTTCTTTTCAGCGCCTATGTACCTCTCAGTCATCAGGCTTCTCCAGACATCATCACTTTTCTTAAGTGTATCATGCTCGGTCTGAAGTCCTGTCAGTTCTTGCTTCAGCAGACTCAATTCAATATCTTTCTGAGTTAAGTCATTTGTCAAAATTGAGATCTGATCTTCTTGATGCTGAGACTTGGCCATCAGAGAGTTTATCTCCTCCCTGAGTCTCAACACAAGTCCTTCTGACTCAGTAGTAACCTAACTTTTCTGAGAAAGTCTCTGATTCTCCATTTTCAGGGTATCTAACTCCTGAAGAGTCTTGCTGAGCTACAGACTCATCTGAATCTGTTCGTCTAGGAGTTCTTCATATGCAGAAGCGACGTCCAGATTCTCGTCTGCTCCTGAAAGAGTGTCGTCTGTGTAGTGTGAAGGAGAGTTAAATAGTTCAGGAGAGTTTACCTCATCCTCTTCTCCTGCCATTAGACACTTTTCAGCAGTTTCTTCAACTTCAAGCTCTAGGGCCATGAAAGCTGCTTCATCATCGGATGAATCCATGAAGGAGTCGACTTCTTCTGAGTCGTCTGAGAGTTCACCAGCAATGTACGCTTGTCTCTTCTTGGCAAATTTCTCTCTCCTTGCTTTGCGTGCTGCTCGTTCAGCACTACTAAGCTCAGGACAGTCATATTGATAATGTCCTGCCTTTTTGCAGTTGTAGCAGGCGATGACTCTTTCTTCTTTGATTTCGCTTTCTTTTGATGGTGCTGAGTCATCCTTTTTTCTGCATTCAAAAGTATGTGAGTCAGGAGTGCGTTTTGGCGTGTATTCAGACTTACCTTTCGATTCTCGGTAGGCTTTAGTCACTTTTCTGTGCCGCTCCTTCTCCTTCTGATACTTCACGGCAAGCAGTGCATACTTTTGAGCTAGACTTCCTTCTTGTATGTCGTTGAGTGAAGGTTCAGTCTTACTCGATGCATGAGATGCTGTGCTGACTGATGCTTTGAAGGCATGGTCAATTTTAGTGTCAGCTTCAGCTCGCTGCTTCCGTTGAGGTTTGTCAAACTCGAATTCCTCTGCTTGAAGTTCTGAAAAGATATGGTAAGGAGTAACAATATCTAAATCAGAATGACGTAATAAGGTAGCAAAAGGAGTCCAATGACCGTCTGGCAGTGCCCTCAATATTTTGAGATTCATTTCTCGGTTGGAGAATGTCTGTCCCAGCCCGTTGATGGAGTTCATCATATTCGTAAATCTGACGCTGAGATCTTCAATGGTGTCTCCGGGCATGAGAGATAATCTCTCCAGCTTTTGGAGTTCCAACGCAAGTTTATTTGCTTTGATTTTCTGAGTCCCCCGACTCAGTAGCGCTAGAGCATCCAAGAGTTCTTTTGCAGTCTTGCATTCCTGAACCCTACTGAGATAAGAATCGCTTAAGGTGGTTAGTATGGCATTCCTGGCGACTCGGTCTAAGTTGTGAAGTTTCTTCTCCTCAGGGGTGAAGAGACTTCTGTCCTTGGGAATTTTCTTCCCGGTCACTATTCCTCCTCCATCTCTTGGATCCTGAGTTACGATGCTATCTATCATCGGGACGATAGGTCCATCCTCAAGAACCTCTGTCATGCTGTCATGGAGAGATGTTAGATGAGCTTCCATTCTGACTCGCCATACGCCGTAGTTCTCTACTGAGAACATGGGTACCATCCTTATACCTGACATATCGGACACATTTAATAAAGATATGAATGAAGAATGATATGTAGTGAAAACGTTTTTCCGGATCCGTTCAAGTAGACCAGTTTCAAGATAACAAGAGTCTTATAGAACTCACGCTCTGATACCAATTGTTGGTCCCGAGAGCACGTTTAGGTGTAGAGGGGGGGCTGAATACACCTGAAACCGATTTTCTCAACTTAAACACAAACAGTCATTTTCAGGATAGTGTCGTACGGAAAGAATTCAGCAGACCAGATAGTTGTTCTGAATCGTGTTGGCAGAGTGACTGACTCTACTAAGATCTGCTAGCTGACTGAGCGTCAGAATTCGGTATCAGCAAATAGAGTTCAGTGGTGCGGAATAGTGTAGGCCCAATTCAGTTGAGTTGGAAAAACGTTTTTAATAAAACAGTTTCAGTAGATTAGTGCGATCAGTTAAGTTTGCTGAAACTCAGTTGAATGATTTTAAAGGATAGTTTTCAGTATGAACAGTTAAAATCAATGCAACAGTAAAGAGAACACAAATAAGAGACACAGAGATTTTTAAAGTGGTTCGGACACAAAAATCCTACGTCCACTGTCCCGAAAGATCAGAAAGCTATGTATTATACTGAGTTAGTCTCAGTCAGCTTGTACACTGGACAAAGCTGCGTCTTGGAATTTATACTGAGCAAGTCTCAGTTTACACGGTTATCAAACTGAAGTGTTTGACAAACTCTCCAACTATGAAGGAGTCCTTTTACAATAAGGATTAAGTTCAAATATGAACTCCTTCGTCTAAGCTATGGATATGTTCTATTGAGCTAAGGTTAGAGGGATAGGGAACAAGAAGGTAGCTTCTAGAACAACGAATAGCTGAGTTTAGCTACGGGTTCGTGTAACGTCGTTTGGATACTAGAGGCTTCTATGTAACAATTTAAGCTTGGTTCCCTAAGAGCTAGAATGTAGTCTTTCGCCGGAGATATATTCTTCGAACTTCTTGCGGAAGACTTGGGCTTTTCGGATTAGCTCGTTTGAATGCTCTGTGTGTGTCGTTCGTTTGCTCTTTTTTTTCTCGTGAGCTTCAAATTTTGATTTATCCCTCTATTTATAGAGAAGAGATTAAGAAAGATCCGTTGGAGACGATGATCCCTTTATCTCTCTCTTTTGGTAGCTAACGGCTCTTTTGAAATAGAGTGACAGTGTCCTTTCCCTCCTTTTCCGGAAAGTTGTTGACTTGCAGCTTTAGTAGGTGTAGGACAGGTGTCTGCTTGTCGTTTGCCGAGGTTTGGAAAGTGGTTGAGATGGAACAGACTTCGAGGAGATCTGAAGCTGACTTCTCTTATCCTCGTATTTGACTATACTGATTGACTTTCAAAAGATCTGACAGTTCAGAAGACTGTCTGGCCGTTGCTGAGTCTGATCTCTGATTCAGTAGTGAACATGTTGAGTTGGCTCTACTGAAGATCAACTCTGAGTACAGTGAACTACTCCGGCTGAGTTCAGTTCTACTGACTCCTTTCAGTATACTACTCCTGCTGAGTCCAGTATTGCTGAGTCTTCTACTTCTGGTGCTGAGGCTGATAAGCTACTGATTGCCTGAACCAAAGCAGAGACAAAAACAAATACAAAGTAATGGTTCACCGATCAAGATAGGGTTTTGAAATCTTCAAATCTTCATAGACTCGTTCAGAGCACAAGGCTACTGAGTATATGTCAGTACGGAAGACAAAATCATTTCCCACTATATGCAACTGTGCTGAGGATAGAATCATCACCCAACAGTAGTTATTTGTGGCTCGGGCTGGTTGTCTATATCTTGCAACCGTATCATAGTAAAATAGGTTGTTAATATCCCCTGATGAACTCAAAAGAATTAGCACACTAAACCCGGTCGGTTGATTAAGTTTAGGTGTGTTAATGAGGTCGAGTGGTACTACTCAGGAATATAATAATATGTAAATTAATTTAAGCTGTCAGTGAGCTTAATTAATTAACGAATATTTCTATCTTAAATACGGGATTGATTAAGTCTATAATACAAGCCCTTGCTCAATTTGGGATAAATGGGTAATTCAGCACGGATTCTCTAGTGGAATGAATATGTGTTTATTAATTAATTTTGCTCTAGGTTGAACATAGAATTAATTAATTTGAGGTCCTGCTTTATTTCTTGTATTAGATCTCTGATCTGGCCCAATTAGTTGCCTAGTTATTTATCGTCTCTCCGAAATTATTATTAATAGATTAATGTATTTTTACATTATTTAATAATGTTATTTATCTTGAATTAATTGCCTGGACCAATTAATTGATAAATATTAGTAGCCCAATAGATTAATTAATTATATTATGGGCTAATTATGTAGAGGCCTATTAGGAATATAATTAAATTAATGGGCTACAAATATTAATATAATATTAGCTCTTGAAGCCTATATATATTAGTATTATGTTCATAATCAGAACACAATATACACATACTCACACGTTATACATGTTAGAGTGAGAGACATAAATCTTAATTTTATTCAGTTCTCTGACCACCAGAGGGAGAAAAAGATCGGGACACAGATTAGAAGATCTGAAACACGAGCAACAATCAGAGCTGCAACAACATACGCGGAGAAAGGTACAATTCATCCTCTCTTAAATTCCTTCACCATACAGTCCTTGCAATCAGGTAACTATTTGAAGTTCTTTCGTCTTAGATACTGGAAAAGTGCCCCTGAAATCTTATGAAAGGTCGAAGATGCTTTTTCCCTCTCCGTCTGATCACAAATCCACCCTGTGTAGATAACTCTTTTTTTCTAAAAGAGTCCAATTATTACCACCGCAAAACTGACTCCATCCCACTCAGGCGTTTCATCGAACACCATCTTAACAACACTTAACTCTTGACATTTGCAACACAACGAGAAGAAAGTCGAGCTATATGGCCATGGTGGATTAAGCCCGACTCTACAAGGCATCTCATGCTTGACGTTAACAAAGATAATCTACTCCCTAGCAAGTAATTTAACATCTAATGTACCACTCAAAGACCCAGCATTTGACTGGTTCTTTCGGACAAGGGTAGAGTATCTCCGGGGTAATCTTGCAAGAAATTTATTTTCATAATATTCCTGCCTTGATTGCTTATTTATAGAAATTTCTGGAACAATACCTTGTGCAAAGACGACGTGGGAAAGTGGAGAGAGAAAACAACGGCGGCAGAAGAAGAGAGACGACGACAGGAAGAGAGAAGAACGATTGGAGTGAGAGAAGAAAGATTGGAGAGAGAAGAACTAGAGAGAAGAAAGATTGGAGATAGGGGCGAGAGAGAAGAAAGATTGAGCGGAATCAAATTCTCAACCCCTCGATTCGAAGGGGCTTGAGGAAAGACCCGGGGGGGAGGTAAGGATCCCATTCCATTCCTTGCCGAACACGAACCAAACATCTTAAATGTTTGAAATGATTTCTCATTCCATTTCTTCACCCCAACCAAACAGTGCATTAGCACTCATGGATTAGAATTAGAATGCTAGAACCAAAAATAAAGAAGGCATATACGAATTGAGAGATTAGAATTGGAGTGATATGAACAAAAATAAAGAAGACACGTGAATTGAGAAAGACAAGTGGGGTTTTGTCATAGAGATACTAGAAATTGAGAGGGCAATAGAATTTGTCTATAAGACTAGAATTAAAATCAACAAACATACCATGACATTGCTACTCACACATCCAACCGACCCCCTCTTGATACTTCAAAGTATACCCACCCCCCATATAGGTTTTAGATTTTACGTGGTTTCTCTTCAACTCCTTCTAAGTTCGCGTTTTTCTTCTTTGACCACTAAAGAAATATTTTAGGGTAAGGGTAATTAAGTTATTTACTTACAAACTAACGTCGTCAAACATTTTAGGTAGAGTGAAATCTAAGTACACGTTCGGTTGTTTTTTTTTTACGGAATGGTATTCTATGCAATTTTCTTAAAGAACACATGAGTGTTTTCTTCAAAAAATAATGAGCAAATGATTTTTTGTGCATTTTCATATGAACAAAGTAAGACTTTTTTTGTCTTTCTCCCATGTTTTCAACAACAAATCTTAAATCTTATCTTTTAAATTTTCATCAACAAGCCAGAACTCTATTTTCCTTCCCACCTTATGGACTCAAAGCATATATTTTTTTTGTGTGTAATCTAAATTTTGAATAATTTTCAAATTTCAAAAATAAATAAAATTCAAAAATGTTATCAAAATTCTCAATTTTGTTAGAATTTGAATCAAATTCCGACTTCTCATTTCGTCTCCGCATGAAAAGTATCTCACATTTTGTAAGAAATCTAAAATCTAATTTCTTATTTACGATTTATAATTTGAGAATGTTACCACAAAATTAAAAAAGTTATATTTTCCTTAATAATAAAATGAAGATAAATAATTGAAAATAAATAATAGCTTGATAAGTGATAACTCAATAAATCGAAGTCTTTAATTTGGTGTAGTATCAAAATGAGTAAAGATTTAACCTAATACTCACATCTCCAACAATAAACTCAAAACTCAAACTCATTTTTCAATTTATGTGTAACGCCCCGACTCCCACGAAGGATCACGGAAGTCGAGACGCCACAGAAAGATGTAAGGTGTTTGAACATTACTTGGAAAACTGAAAATATTACCTCAAAAGGTATTTAAAATAACATAAGTCGGTTATCAAAAGATCAGTACTCTATATACTAGTCATGCAACATAGTTGAAATTGGTTCAAATCTAATAGATAACAAAAGCACATGAATAAGTACTTAAACTTGATAGTTTTGAAGCTCGTAACCAACAACATCCAAAAGAGAGCAACACATTTAACCAAAACCCCTCCTTAGCTCCTTCCATCGCCGATTGTCACTCAACCTGAAAACATTTGAAAATATTTGGGCTTATGTTCGCTAATTTATTCCCCGGCAACGGCACTAAAAACTTGTTCGCTAATTTATTAACACGCCGCAAGTGTACGGGTGCAATTGTAGATAGAGAAGCAAGGTCGATCTCACAGAGACTAATTAAACTAGTGAATACTAATTCCTATTGTTATCCTCTATTTAGACTTCGAAAATTGATGAGTTTCTAAACCTAAAAAATAACAATAAAATAACTAAATAAATGAGCTTAGAAGAAAATATGGGGAAGCTTATTCTAGGGATTCGATTTCAGTAGATTATTTATCAAACTTCACTTTAGCCAATCAATCACTAACAAGACTTATTCTTTCCCAAAACGATCACAATTTAACCTAAATAACCTTTTGGGTATACCTAGACCGTAGATAACATTCTTGTAAAATTGTCTCCAAGTAATTACTAGCCTGTTACTCCTAAAAGCTCCTAGGATCTATTGATCTAGGATACAAGACACATTAATCATTCAACGCCCTCTCTCGAATCTCGAATCAACACAACAAATTATGTTTAATTGGTGATCAAGCAACTAAACAAGTAATCAAAACATGAACACAAGAAGGATGAACAAATAGCATAATTGATTCGCAAAAGATCCGTAGTTAAATCATCCACCTACTTTCTAACCCTAGAATAAAAACATTTAGCTACTCATAGACAAAGCAACAAAATCAGCAAAATCACAAGAATTCATGTTCGTAGGCAAAAGAAAGTGTAGAAGGAAAATAGAGTCTTGATTGTGTTGAACTTGAATTTCTTGATCCTCTTCTTTCCTCTCTTCTCTTCAAAAGCTCTCCCAAAGGTTGAAGGATTTTTGAAAGTAAATATTATGAATAAGATAACCCTCTTAGCGGCGCCCCCTTGGATTTATATAGCTTCCAAATCTTAGCCCTAAGTAAGGGCTTTTATGTAATTTCCGCAGAATAAAACAGCATCCGAAAACGATCCCGACGCGGTCGCGTCGGGGTAGCAAACACGTCTTTTTCGTCCATTCTGTAACGCCCCAGACGCGGTTGCGTCTGGGTCGCGTCCTGCTTTCTTTAATCTCCACTGTGATTACCCTCACGCAGTCGCATCTGGGTCGTCACACTTACAGCTCCAACTTCTTTTGACTCGTTCTCACTCGTTTCAAATCCAAATCTCGAGCCGTCTTCGTCCATTTACTCGTATCGAGCTGCACTTTAACTCCATTATGTTCAAACACCATGAATTTTACCCATTTTTCTGCAATTTCAACAAAAAGGCAAACAAGTATCGCATTCCACAAGATTAAGCAAATTCAATCCAAATACTTGTTCCAAACATTATGTTGGGTTATAAGTCAGCAGATGGTACTCAACTGTCTAGTGGTTAAAAGAATATTGGGGGAAATCATAGTAGTACTATGGAATTGAAGATCCCAAAACCCAGCTGATATCAGTCGTGCAGTGTGTCTATAGGATTAGATGATGTATAGGTTAGACTTGTTTATTTTGATTATCTTTTGTCTAAGTCATGTACGGGGTAAACTGTTGGACTGATCTTCTGACGAAGTTACTTTCCAGAACCCCACGTCATCTTTGTAAGAGCTTGCGTTCTTCAGCCAGCAGCTGATCTTCACCTCAATAGGAGACAGTCCATCAGCTGATAAGCCATCAGCAGAAGAACATATGCAAAGCTCAGTACCTTCGCAGTCGCCAGCTGACCTACTCAGTAGATGTATTCCTTGTCAGCCGACTCAGTCGAAGAAGACAGAGATTTATCTAGTCTACTGTATCCGACAAAAAACAACCCAGTCGCACAAGTCTTTTCGAAGTTCAGCAGAAGATATTACGAGGTTGTTTGAATAGTCAACTTTGACTCTGACACATTCTCACCAACCACAAACCTCGACCAATAAGAAGCTGACAGCGCCATATCTGCTCTATACAGTAAAGCTGCTCTCATGTACAGTAATTAACTGCCCTGCTGCAACAAATTCGAAATTATGGCCGTTTTCTTTGGAAGCTTGTGACACGTGGCATCGTCGTCTCCAACGGACATATGTCATAGCTCACAACTATAAATAGAGAAGAAATTCGAAGCTCCACGCACGGAATAAAAAAAAAGGGAAAAACGCTCAAGCTTTGAACACTCTAGTAAACTCAAAGATTATCCAGAGAAGAACTTGCTTTCTTAGAATATTCTTAGTTCTTCACTCTAGAGTATTTAGATCCCTCTCTTCTCTAGACTAAGCTCATTGCCATATTTATAGCTTAGATTCGAAGGAGTTCACTTTCTGTGAATTGTTCTTATTGTAAGAACTCCTTCTTAGTTGGAGATTATTCCATCCCTTTCGAACTTCGGTTTGAATTGTAAAGTCGCTAAGGACTATAACTTAGAAGGATCTGTCCATTGCACAGATACCTGCTGAGGCTTGCTCAGTATAATCAACAAGTTATCCTGCCATTGTCAGGACCGTGGACGTAGGATCTTGCGTATCCGAACCACATTAAATCGCTTGTGTTCTTTACTATTTTATTGCATATCATAACTGTTCAAAATCATATGTTTGCATAAAACGTGTTTCAAAAGCGCACAGCCAAAAGAACTTGATTTGTGAAAAGCGTTTTTCAAAACTGAGACGAATCTCCGGGCCCCACACTTATCCGCACAACGTCTCCGACTGAGTTTTGAACGACTGAGAAAAGTCAGTAGGAGAGCTCAGTAGCTGACCCACTCTGACCCAGTGATCGGAGGTTACTTTTTGGCACTGTTCATCAGTTGCACTAAACAGCTCAGCTGTCCTTCAGTTTGAGAAAAAGAAACTGTGATCAGGTGTATTCACCCCCCCCCTCTACACCTGACTATCATCTCCGGACCAACAATTGGTATTAGAGCATCGGTGTTCTTCTGATCGCCGGTTCTGTACTACTGGTTCACTCGAACAGATCCTTAAAAACGATTTCACTGCACAAGCATCTCTTCTTTCATCCTTATACCCGTTCGCATAATGTCTGACATGTCAGGTATCAGGAGTGTGCCGATGTTCTCAATAGAGAACTTCACGGTATGGCGCGTGAGAATGGAGGCACACCTCACATCGCTGCACGACAGCATGATGGACGTCCTGGAGACTGGACCCATCATTCCCATGATTGACATCATTCAGTTCGCTACTGCAGGAGGTGTAGGAGCACAAATCGATGCTAAGGTTCCCAAAGACAAATCAGCCTTCACGCCTGAAGAGAAAAAGTTGCACAACCTCGACCGAGTTGCGCGAAACGCAATACTGACAACTCTCAGTGACTCTCATCTCGGGAGGGTGCAGGACTGCAAAATAGCAAAAGAGCTATGGGATGCTTTGGCTGTGCTGAGCCAAGGAACCCCGCAGATCAAAGAAAACAAGCTCGAATTAGAGCTTCAGAAGTTCGAAGCCTTTGCAATGGAGCCCAGTGAGACCATTAACGAGCTCAGTGTCAGATTTACAAACCAAGTCAATGTCATCAACGGGTTGGGGAAGGTGTTCACCAACAAAGAGATGAACACAAAGATCTTGAGAGCGCTACCTCGACAGAAGTGGCTTCCATTTGCTACTTATTTACGTCGCTCTGATCTAAATGCTCTAACTCCTGATGTTATATTTTCAGAACTAAAGACGGAGGAATTTGAGCATAGTCTACCCCAAAGGTGTTCCAGGTGCTCCAGTGACACACGTATCGATCATGCTTTTAAAGCAACCGTCGCAAAAAACCGGATCCAAACCGATTTCCTCAAGCAAGGCAGTGGGCAACTATCGAAGCAAAATCTTGTGAGACTTCGGGCACTGACCAGTGGGCTGTGATGGCTCTCAAATATCAGAGAGAAAAGGAGAGAGTCAGAAAGCTGAGGAAATACAAAAGAGTTTCTCCCTCAGGCAAGAAACATTATCAGAAAAGGGAAGAATCTAATCCTTCTACCGAATGCGGGAACACGAGCTCGCTGCGAGTCCATCCAAAGCTTCACTTGGAAAAACCAAAGAGAACATCCACCGTTATAACTATAAGAAGGAGGGACACTATCAGTACGACTGTCCAGAACTCTCAGATGCTCAACGAGCAGAACGGCAGGCCAGAAGAGAAAAATTGCCCAAAGAAGGCAGGCCTACAACGCCGGAGAGATATCCGACAACTCACTTGAGGAGGATACATTTATGTATTCCTCTGAGGACGAAGCTGCATTTGTAGCAGTTGAGGTCGGAGAAATGGTTCCTGAAGGAACAGCTGAATACTGTCTGATGGCCGGAGAAGAGACTGAGGTGCATAAGGACCCATGGATAGTGGACAACGGCTGCTCAAGACACATGACGTACCAGAAGAGCCTGCTGACCAACTATATACAAGAAGATGGTCCCAGAATTGAGTTTGGTGACAACTCTAAAGGCTACACAAGGGGATATGGAACTCTGAATATTGGGACTGCTTCAGTTCCAAGAGTAACATATGTTGAAGGACTTCAACATAATCTCCTTTCTGTCAGTCAATTCTGTGATAATATTAACAGAGTAATCTTTGATGCTGGCTTCTGTGATATTGTTGATAAATCTACAGGGAAAACAGTGTTATCAGGTCGCGGAAGAAAAACATATACGTTGCTAACTGGAATACCGCAGAACCTGAGGCTTGCTTGCTCGCACAGACGAAATCCAGTGACAAGTCAGGATGGCTATGGCATAAGAGACTCAGCCACCTAAACTTCAAGACTATGAACAAGCTCACCAAGAACTCTAAAGTCAGGGGACTACCCAACAAATCGTTCATCAAAGATAGAAATTGTGAAGCATGCTTGAAGGGAAAGCAGACAAAGAAAAGCAATCCACCTATTCCTTCACCTTCCACTGATGGAATCCTTCAGCTGCTGCACATGGATTTATTCGGGCCAGTTTCTCCAGTGACTATACGAGGCAAGAAGTATGCCCTTGTCGTTATAGACGACTACTCGAGATATACATGGGTAATCTTCATCGCCAACAAATCTGATGTCATGACTGAGTTGCCTAAACTACTGAAAAAGCTCAGTGTGGAAAAGGACATCAAGATACAAAGAATTTGCTCAGACAGAGGAACATAATTTCTCAACTCAGTAGTTAAAGAGTACTACGAGAAAGAGGGAATTCAGCACGAGACATCAGCTGCTCGTACTCCTCAACAGAACGGACTTGCTGAACGCAAAAACAGAACACTCAAAGAAGCAGCAAGGACGCTCCTAGCAGACTCTGGGCTACCCTCTAAATTCTGAGCAAATGCTACTGACACAGCCTGCTACACTCAGAATCGCTCACTACTTACACAACAACACATGAAGACACCATACGAATTGTGGAAAGGGAGAATTCCTTCTATTTCTCATTTTCATATTTTTGGTTGTCCGTGCTTTATCCACAATAACGGAAAAGATCGGTTGAAGGTCTTTGATAGAAAATCTGATCAAGGGGTATTCTTACGATATTCTCGAGTCAGTAAAGCCTTCAGAGTCTTTAACTATCGGACTCTTTGCGTGGAGGAAAGCCCTCATGTTGTTTTTGATGAGTTTGTTACTGAGAACAGGAAAACTACAGAGACAAATACTGATGATGTCAGCAGTAAGCTACAGGATCTCGGACTGACTGATAAAACTGAAAAGATTCAGCATTGTTGGGATGATGAGTCAGATGATGAAGAAACTCAGACTCAACCAACAGGCGACGTAGCTAACCTGGTTGATTCTACTGAACAGAATCAACAACAGGTAACAACGGTCGATGAGGAAGCCCCAGTGGTATCTGAGACCTCTACTGAGAATATAAACTCAGGGGGAACGATTAATGTTCCTGAGCTAAATGCCCCTGAACCTGAAAACTCAGTAGATCCTAACCTTCTTACTGAACTGTTGCAATCTCGGAACGATTACTGCGAAATGCCTAACACTCCTACTGCTTCTGCAGAAGTAGTATCAGAAGAAGAAGCCAGACTCAGACGTTCATGGCTTGACGCTCATTCTTCAGATCTCATAATAGGAGATCCATCAGCAACGATAAGAACAAGATCGAGATTAAATCAAGGAGAAAGCTCACTTTATTCTTGTTTCTTGTCTATAGAAGAACCTCAGTCGATAGAGGACGCACTTAATGATGCTGACTGGATCATCGCCATGCAAGAAGAGCTGAACCAGTTCGTCAGAAACGAAGTTTGGGAGCTTGTTGACAGACCTAGACATCAGCATGTGATCGGTACTAAGTGGGTCTTCAAAAACAAGCGTGATGAAAACAACGTCATCGTCAGAAACAAAGCTCGACTAGTTGCCAAGGGATACAGTCAAGCAGAAGGAATCGACTTTGATGAAACTTTCGCTCCAATCGCAAGATTGGAAGCCATTCGTCTTTTCCTAGCCTACGCAACGCATCAAGGATTCAAAGTATATCAGATGGATGTAAAGTCAGCTTTTCTGAAAGGCGTACTGAAGGAAGAAGTCTACGTGGAACAACCGCCCGGCTTTCAGCAGGGACATCAGGTGTACAGACTTCGGAAAGCTCTGTATGGGTTAAAACAAGCACCCAGGGGCTTGGTACGATACCCTATCGAGATTTTCTACTTCAGAAAGGTTTTCAGAAGGGGACAGTAGATCGCACCCTGTTCAGCATAAAGTCAGGAGATGACATCCTACTGGTGCAAATCTACGTGGACGACATCATTTTCGGCTGTAGAAACGAGACCATATGCCAGCAGTTCGAGAAGATGATGAAGGAGAAGTTCGAGATGTCCATGATGGGAGAGATGAATTATTTCCTTGGATTTCAAGTGAAGCAATCACCTGAAGGAATCTTCATCAATCAAGCTAAATACACTCGAGATCTTCTCAAAAGATTCGGTTGCGATTCGAGCAAGCCAGTCAAGATCCCCATGAACACAAATTTTAAAATCGATCTAGACAAAGAGGGAGCTTTTGTTAACTCTACTGATTATAGAACTATTATTGGTTCTTTATTATATTTAATAGCTAGCCGACCTGACATAACTTATGTTGTAGGTGTATGTGCAAGATTTCAAGCGGATCCCAAGCGAAGTCATCTGACTCAGCAAAGAAGATTCTGCGATATCTAAGAGGAACACCTGACGCTGGGTTATGGTATCCTGCTGATGATAATCTTATACTGACATGTTATTCTGATGCTGATTATGCAGGATGCATGATAGATCGAAAGTCGACTTCCGGAACATGTCAGTTCCTAGGCAGCAAGCTGATATCATGGTTTTCAAAGAAACAGCACTCAGTAGCAACGTCCACTACTGGGCCGAGTATATGGCTGCTTGGAAGTTCTTTGTGCCCTGAATCCTTTGGCTTCGACAACAACTGAGAGATTATGGTATCATTCAGAATGAAGTGCCCATCTACTGTGACTCCACAAGTGCTATTGTAATAACTCAGAATCCAGTTCTACATACGAGATGCAAGCACGTGGATATCCGACACCACTTCATCAGAGACCATGTCGAGAAGAAGGATATCAGAATGGAGAAAGTCCATACTGACAAGCAAGGGGCAGACATACTGACCAAACCACTAGCTGAGAACAGATTCAGAGAACTATCAGTTGAGCTAGGTCTACTGGATCCTACTGAGTCACGTCAGTAGAGGACAACTACTGATAACTGCAATTGGCAACAATTGGTATCAGACGGAAGGAACCAGTATGACAGGTCAGATGATCAGTACAGTGATTCAGTTGGGAGAATCATGCTGTACACAGCAAGGGGGAACGTGGTCTTCAGCACGTCAACCATCCTCCTAAGTCTTAACGGTAACCAGCTGATCGTAAAAGTTCAGCTGAAGAGGTTTGCGTAGTATTGAATACTTAACGTTTCTGTTGACATGCTTGCATTTATTATATCAGTTGCTCGCATTCAGTAGTTAAGAAGCATTTATTTCCCGCCATCAATTTCTTTAAGGAATGGTCAGTAGATACCATTCTCATTCAAATTGATTTGGTAATTAATGCTGCCTGCAGCGCATTTAATGCATGTCTTCTCACTTACCCTTATTACGCATCATCCTACGTGGGTCTATAGTAGAGGCGGCTTTGTAATCATTCAGTTTATCACATTTAATCTCAGCCGTAGATAACATTGAAAGATTAAATTCTGACCGTTCGATCTAAATGGTTATTAAGCTTGATCTTACAAAACCTTTCAATTTCTCTACTCGACTCATTTTCCGCCATTTCCAACTTTAGAGCTCTTTCTGCAAATCAGTCTTTTCTTCAAATCTCTAAAACAATCTGATTTCTAGCATCCACAAGCTCTAAACTACTTGGTAATGTATTAAATTCTGCTTAAAACTCTACTGACTTACTCTATTTTCAAGTGCTAACAAGTTGTTTTGCAGATTTTAATGGCGAATGTTCATGAACCCTCTGTTATGAACGAGATCATACTCTCACGGATTTAGTTCGAACCCACCATGGCGCTTCGCCAAGTGGATCTTCCATACCTTGAGCCTGTCTTCGAGGCGCTTGAACTATCTGGACTTGAATGGCT
This sequence comes from Lavandula angustifolia, assembly GCA_028984105.1. Taxonomy (NCBI): domain Eukaryota; kingdom Viridiplantae; phylum Streptophyta; class Magnoliopsida; order Lamiales; family Lamiaceae; genus Lavandula; species Lavandula angustifolia. Next base: position 20,805,848 of record CM054817.1, read on the forward strand.
CATATCCAAGTAGCCTAGGGCTTATCTGCCGAGGCAAGTTGCGGAAGTATACCTCAACTAGAGGACTCTCGCGTCCGGAGGAGAAGAATCTTCCTTCTCGTATATGAAGGAGGTTATCCCAAACTCGTGGGATGTGAGTCAGCGCGTCTTCAACATCCGAGATGCATTGAGACTGGCGTTTGATCTCCCAGAAAGTGGTGTTTCTCCTATTGGATACAAGGAGAAGGATATGAACACGTATGTTCAGAAGTTCTGTGGGAGGCAGGACATCAGTTTCAAAACTGCTCTACCAAAGAACTTGCTGCTACCTCAGTACAGGGGGCTCGCCTACATTGTGTCACATATTCTGACGAGCTCCGCAGGATCTTATGATCAGTTGTCTAAGCCACGTATTCAGCTGATGATGGCTATAGACGACGGAGTCCAAGTGAACTGGACAGATTATTACGTAGCCGAGCTGAAGGCTCAGGCGCAAAAGTTCACCACCTTACCCACTGGTGAGCGGAAGATGATTAGCATTGGGAAGCTACTGTATGGGACCAAGATTTCCATACTGATCGAGCAATCAGTAGCGAGGAATTCTTCGTTTGCCGACGCCAAATTCTTCGACAGCAAGCTAATAAAATTCAAAACTAAAGCAGCTACCGAGAAGTCTGTTGGGCGAGGGCCGCCTGATCAGAAGAGACAAAGATCAGCTGTTGTTTTGCCCTCTCGCGCCGACCCTCCGAAAAGGAAAAGGCTGACTAAAACTGGACCTGTTGAGGTGCCAGTAGAACAAGTTAAACCAGCCTCTCCTCCTCCTACTGAAGAACACATTCTTGACTCCGACACAGGAATGGAGGGAGCCACACTTAAGGATAAGGTACAAGTGATCAGCTCCGAGGAGACTCAGTCGGACGTCAGGATTCCGACTGAAGAGACTTCCTCTGAGTGGACGACCATCCACTCTACTCGCCTCCAAGCCACAAGTGAAGTCCACTCACAGATCCCTGAGATATCTGATCATTCAGATCTGGTGGAAATAGCCATAAGGGCTAGAGTTCAGATGCTGCTGAGGTTCCTGAGTTGGGACATACTCGAAGAGATCATAAGGACTCAGACAGCTCTTTCATTACTTGCTGAAGAGCAAGAGTTGCAGTCAGCAATTGGGTTCGGGGAACCAGCTGATCTGGCAACATTCGAAGATTTGAGGGCGGCAATGCTCTATCTGCTGAGCTTGCGCACCTCAGTGCCCGACGACAGTCATTCGCCACCATCTCCTCCTGATAATGAGAATAATGGAGATAAGGATGAGGAGATGGAACAGGCATCACCCAAGGATGCAGAGTTGGGAGGCTCTGCTGAGGGTCCCACTCCCCGCGAGAAGGGCAAATCACCACCTCCGTCCACATCAGGTGATGCCCCGGGTGCCTCGAAGCGCAGTCGAGAGAAACTACTCGAGATTTCTGAGCAGAGGATCGGAACAAGCTCGTATCAGATACAACCAATCAGTTCCGTCACCTCTAAGTTGGTGAACAATGCCATAAGACGGCAAGGGAACAAAAATCGCCTCTTAGCCAAAGATGTTCATATAAAATGGGCCCAGTATACTAAGGCCCAAACGGCTAGTGTAGCCCGACTGGCTGAAGGCGTGAAGAAAGTCTCAGAAGCTCCTACTCCTCAGCTGAATATTCAGGAGATAATTGAGACTGCCTTAGCAGCTCAGAAGGTAGATTTGGAAACACAGAGTCAGCAGCTCCTTCAAACTCAGCAGAAGATTTTCTCTGAGCAGCTGGCTCAGGCTCTTGCTTCAGTCAAGGCCGAAATGAAAGAAATGAATAAATTGGCCACCTCCTGCCTACAAACTGCTATAAAACAACAGGCAGAGGCCCTTAAGGCCATTCAGAAAGAGATGACAGATTCCCACGATCAGGCTTTGCTGAAACTCCGTCAGGAGTCAGCCGCGCAGCTTAAGCAATTCAGAGCTGATCAAGGAAAAGATTGGGAAATGTACTACGACCTCGTCAAAGACTTCGAATCCACGGCCACTCTCATTAAAGAATCAGTCTACAATATTGAACGAGAAATCAAAGCCATCCGCTCTCACCTCTCTAAGGCAGATGATGCCAAAAAGGGGGAAGGAGAAGTAAAGGAAGAAACTGAGTCGGAACCGGCTGTGGTTGAATTGGTGGAGGAAGGAAGTAAGGGGGAAGGGGCCAGCACAGCTCAAGGAGAAGGGTCAGCCGCTCAGGGCGGGACCCGGGCTCAGCCGTACTCTCGTCTGGAATACACCCCTCCGAGGCGGACATGTGGATCGAGGCAGTTCCCATCTCATCTGCCCAGCACATAGACGAAATCGCAAAATTCTTGGATCAAGAAGAAGAAGAAGAGCCTCAGGTATTGCCACCGCAGAGATCGGGGAAGGAGATCGCCACTGAACCCATTTCTCCATCTTCCCCGGCTCGCAAGTTCAAATCAAAAGCGGAGCAAGAAGCCTATGATCTTCAGATTGCTCAACAGCTTCAAGATAAGCTTGATCATGAGCATCAGCTGGAAGAGGCTAAGAAAGACAAGAAGCCAAAGAAAGTTGTTGGAAAGGCTAAGGCCAAGAAGGCTGAGGATGAGAAGAAAGCTCAGGAGGAGCTTGCCAATGCCTTAGTGTCTGAGGTCCAGCTAACTGCACAGAGTTATTACCCGACTAATCTCACACCTGAGCAGGAGGCAGAGGACAGAGCTACTTGGGAAGCCACGCTGCAGGGACTAAATCTCAGGAGAGGAGATACAAGGGCAGCGGCTCTCAAAGAGAAAAAGAGGATAGCTGACATGGCTAAAATGATTAGCCTATCCGCAAAGCCAACAACTGATCTAAGGAAGCAGATTCCACGAGGATCCAAGTTCAGAAGGGCACCTTATATCAAGAAGGAGCCTACACCTCATGTGGATAAATGGGTGCCAGCCGAGCTCAACGAGCAGTGGGAGGAACTGAAAGAAGACTTTATTAAGGGATACTATGTTTGGGGTATCTATGAGACTGACAAATCAGCTGATCAACACTTTGATGGACTTATCAGTCGATTCGATATGGATTTTAGAAATCAGATCCACCAGATCATGGAGATAGAGAAAATACCCTTCAGAGCTCCAGCCTTCAGGCGAATCCCTCCTCCTAGGACTACTCGCGCTGTGCACAAAAGAGATTGAGAGAGAAGTAGGAGAAGCTGCTGTTCATCTATGTCTGAATATGTACGATCCAGATGATTATGAGGAAATCCAGGTTCTACGCTCAAGAGTCTACAAGTATTACTACCTGGACCCTCCAGCTGACAAGTCTGCTGACTTTAAGAAACGCACGAAGAATTTCAGAAGTCAGACTTGATCTCTTATCTCATATTTGTTGTAATAGTAATAGGGCCCGTGTACTCTCTGTCTATATATATATATATTGGTTCCTATTGCTTGCCAGACAATTACTCATTGTCTCATGGCTTTTGTTTGCACAACTGATCACTAAGTGATCTGACACACACTCACATAATCGTTCTCTGATTCTGCCTATATCTCGCCTACTGACTTGATGTTTTATTGATCATCTTGATTGTCTTCTGATGAATCAGGGGGAAATTGTTGTCAGTAGATTAGCTCTCTGTTCCTTATTTTAGAATAGAGGCTAGATGGTTAGAAATAGAGGTTTTGGCATCATCAATTAGGGGGAAATTGTTGGGTTATGAGTCAGTAGATGATACTCAGCTGTCTAGTGGTTAAAAGAATATTGGGGGAAATCATAGTAGTACTATGGAATTGAAGATCCCAAAACCCAGCTGATATCAGTCGTGCAGTGTGTCTATAGGATTAGATGATGTATAGGTTAGACTTGTTTATTTTGATTATCTTTTGTCTAAGTCATGTACGGGGTAAACTGTTGGACTGATCTTCTGACGAAGTTACTTTCCAGAACCCCACGTCATCTTTGTAAGAGCTTGCGTTCTTCACCCGGCGATGATCTTCACCTCGATGGGAGACGACCCATCATCCGATAAGCCATCGCGAGAAGAACATATGCAAAGCTCAGTACCTTCGCAGTCGCCAGCTGACCTACTCAGTAGATGTATTCCTTGTCAGCCGACTCAGTCGAAGAAGACAGAGACTTATCTAGTCTAATGTGTCCGACAGAAAACGACCCAGTCGCACAAGTCTTTTCGAAGTTCAGGAGAAGATCTTACGAGGTTGTTTGAATAGTCAACTTTGACTCTGACACATTCTCACCAACCACAAACCTCGACCAATGAGAAGCCGACAACGCCATATCTGCTCTATACAGTAAAACTGCTCTCATGTACAGTAATTAACTGCCCTGCTGCAACAAATTCGAAATTATGGCCGTTTTCTTTGGAAGCTTGTGACACGTGGCATCGTCGTCTCCAACGGACATATGCCATACCTCACAACTATAAATAGAGAAGAAATTCGAAGCTCCATGCACGGAATAAAAAAAAGGGAAAAACGCTCAAGCTTTGAACACTCTAGTAAACTCGAAGATTATCCAGAGAAGAACTTGCTTTCTTAGAATATTCTTAGTTCTTCACTCTAGAGTATTTAGATCCCTCTCTTCTCTAGACTAAGCTCATTGCCATATTTATAGCTTAGATTCGAAGGAGTTCACTTTCTGTGAATTATTCTTATTGTAAGAACTCCTTCTTAGTTGGAGATTATTCCATCCCTTTCGAACTTCGGTTTGAATTGTAAAGTCGCTAAGGACTATAACTTAGAAGGATTTGTCCAGTGCACAGATACCTGCTGAGGCTTGCTCAGTATAATCAACAAGTTATCCTGCCATTGTCAGGACCGTGGACGTAGGATCTTGCGTATCCGAACCACGTTAAATCGCTTGTGTTCTTTATTGTTTTATTGCATATCATAACTGTTCAAAATCATATGTTTGCATAAAACGTGTTTCAAAAGCGCACAGCCAAAAGAACTTGATTTGTGAAAAGTGTTTTTCAAAACTGAGACGAATCTCCGGGCCCCACACTTATCCGCACAACGTCTCCGACTGAGTTTCGAACGAATGAGAAAAGTCAGTAGGAGAGCTCAGTAGCTGACCCACTCTGACCCAGTGATCGAAGGTTACTTTTTGGCACTGTTCATCAGTTGCACTAAACAGCTCAGTTGTCCTTCAGTTTGAGAAAAAGAAACTGTGATCAGGTGTATTCACCCCCCCCCTCTACACCTGACTATCGTCTCCGGACCGACACATGATTTTCCATCTAAAATCGACATCTAAACACGTTATAAACTAGGAAAAATCCATGTTTGTCAACCCCCCAAACTTAAAGTGTTGATTGTCCTCAATCAACAAAAGAGAGAAAATAAGAAAACAAACATGGCATAGTAAATAGATGACGATTTTAAACTTCAGACTTTCTCAAAATTTTCAAAACAATGCAAACACCTAATGAATATTTCACATGTTTCAACAAATATCGATACTCAGCCTCTCTAGTTAGAACCCTCATAACATGGATATATATAAATGTAACCCTCAACTCTCAAGTGTTTAAGATAGGACATGTTTACTCTCAATTCAAAACAAACAAATAGACTACCATAGGCTTGCAAATCGTCTAACCTCTCCATTGCTAGCGTGTGCTTCTAGACAAAGATCAAATAAGACTTTTATTTGGTTGTAATGTAGGCTCTTTGGTAAGGTAGGATATAATTTAGACCAAGTGACTCATTCCCCAAAGAAAGATCATTCTATGATACTCAATCACCAACTCGCCTAACTATCTCAATTCTCAGCAACAATCATCCTCATCCTTCACCAACCAAGATTTATCAACATTCAAACCACAACCAACCATATATGCTTGCTCATCTCTCAAAAGCACATTTGCACATTCATGTTTTTTTTTCTTCAACTTGCAAACTCTCACCTCAAATATTTTTTTAATTTGTGTTACACTAGAGGTTCATCGAGTTCGGTACCAAGTCGTATAAAAATTCATTTTTTTTTTCATTCTTCAAAATTCAACCCAAACCAATCATTTTCAACATATTCAACTCATACTCTTCTTCACAAACTCAACCCACACCCAAATGGTTAAATCAAGAAAATAGTTAAGGCTCAAACGGGCGAACAAAGGATATCGTATTTTTGGTTAATTATTTGGGTAAAATTGGTTAAGAACGATGGCCTAAAATCATTTCTTCACCCTTAAGCACACTACGCAATTTCAAAGAAGAAACCAAAGCAAGTTCTGGAGACATATATGTTGGGATTTTGTATACTGGAAGCACTTTTATGCTTGTATACAATGTGTTTTTGTCCTTACCACTATTTTATTCTCCTATCTGATAAATATGTATATTTGCACATGTTATCATTTATCTTGTATAATAGTTAGATTTGTGTGGTGTGTCGGGTATCACAGAAGACAACACAAATTGGTTGAACTAACAAGATATAAACAAGATTAACACGTCGAGACAACTTAAGGATGAAGTTGTCGGTTTAAGCTGCAGCTTAGATAAGAAGTGGCTTGTCTTAGGCGCTTGTCTTTTCCTGGTACACTTAAGGTGGTGTATTGACGGATCACAGTGAGATGTGTTTTCCTAACTGACATTAGTGGAAAACCAAGATCTCGGTGACTTAGCTAGTCTTAAGCTTGGTAAGACTTCAGCTGAGTGCATTTGGCTATCTATCACTTTGACCTACTATGGTGAACGTCCAATGAGCGACCGGATCTACGTATCTTGGGTGTTAGTAGTCATTTGTGGCTCAGCCGGTTGTCCGTATCTTGCGGCCGTATCCCAGGAATGGGTTGATAATATCCCCTGAGGAACTCGAAAGGATTAGCACACTAAACCCGGCCGGTTGATTAAGTTCAGGTGTGTTAATAAGGTCGAGTGGTACTACTCAGGAATACAAGATGTTAATTAATTTAAGCAGTTAGTAAGCTTAATTAATTAACGGATATTTCTATCTTAAATACGGAGATCGATTAAGTCTAAAATACAAGCCCTTGCTCAAATTGGGATAAAGGGGTAAGTCGGCGCGGATTCTCTAGTGGAATGAATGCGTGTTAATTAATTAATTTTGCTCGGGGTGAGCATGGATAATTAATTAATTGGAGGCCTAACTTTATTTCTTGTATTGGATCCCTGATCTGGCCCAATTAGTTGCCTAGTAATTTATTATCTCTCAGAATTCATTATTAATGGATTAATGTATTTTACATTATTTAATAATGTTATTTATTCCGGAATTAATTGGTGAGCCAATTAATTGATAAATATTAGTAGCCCAATAAATTAATTAATTATATTATGGGCTCGATTTAATAGAAGCCCATTGGATTATAATTAAATTAATGGGCTACAAATATATTAATATTATATAGGTTTTTGAAGCCTATATATATTAGTATTCGTTCGAAACTCACACAATTGATTCATAAAAATCGAGAGTGGCGTGAGTTTATAGAGAGAGAATAAATTTATTTTCTTCAGATCTCCGACCACCCGAGAGGGAGAAAAAGGCCGGGACACGGATCGGAAGATCTCGACACAGGGAGCAACAATCGGAGCCGCGACAACACAACGGGAGGATGGTAGCCTTACCGTAAACCCTATTATTCCTTCAATTGGTATCAGAGCCTGGTTTAGGCTCTGATTGTTGCATAATTAGGTTTTATTTCGTCGTTATCGGGCTATTTCGTGTTTGGGGCGGCCTGCGAGCCACTGAATTGACCCCGTTGTAACGTTTTTCTCGTGAGAAAATCTACGAGTAGTTGATAGGATCAATGTGCTATGTGATTGTACTGTTTTTTGTACTGTAATTGGTCTGATTGGCACGAAAATCGAGGCGCGACGGAGCGGAAGGGCGAAAACCTAGTTTCTGGCAGAACACGGGCGCCGACTGCGACAGCGCGTGAGGGCGCGTGCTACAGTATCCGTCCGATCCGTTCGGATAGGTTTGTTCGTCTTCGCGTTAGCTTCGTCTGGATAGGTCGCACGACCCATTCCGATTTCTGGTTTGTACGGAATAGCGTTGGAAAGGAGAAGTGGTCGTGCTGTCCAGAAATTCCCAAATTGGCCAGGAAACCCTAGTTTTCTAGGGTTCCGCCGCATTTTGCGGCGGCGATTCCCGGCGGTTCCGGGGTCGGATTTCCGATAGGCTTGGACCTATGGAATCCTCGTCTTACGAGCTTCGCGTTGATAGGTTGTATGGGATCATCCGATCCCGGATGCGACCGGAATTGACGTCTGAAGTTCGCTGCTCGTTATGAATTCATTCCGGCGAATCGTTTGAAATTCGGGAAATTGAGGAACTAATCTCGGCCGGAATCCGTTACCCGGTGGTCGTGAGTGTTCCAATTACGTTTCCCCTCTTTCAATTGATCGAATCGCGGCTTGGAAAGAGGAAAATTCGGGCGGCGGAGATGGCAGCGCGTTTCTTTCGCAATTGCAGCGACGGCGCCGACCGTTCTTCACGGCAGACGTCCGGGAGACGTCTGGGAAACCGAGTGGGAGCGAGAGGAGGTCGGAGGAGGCGGCGGGAGGCCGCGGCAACCGTGCGCAAACGGCACACAGATGCGCGCGTGCTCCCGGTGATGCCTCGTCGCGATTCCGGTGTGCCGCTGGCCGGAGAACGGGCGGCAAGGCCGCGGGCGACCTCCCCTTGACGACGGCGGGCTGCGCCGCGGCTCGGAGGGGCGGCGGTGCTGCCGCTTGCTTGAAGAAGACGAGCCGACGTGGCGCGTTGACGTGGCACACCACGTCGCCCATTTGCCGACCAAGCTTCACCGTGTACCGCCACGTGGCGGACTTCCCGATGACGTGGCGACGACGGTTCGATGCGGTTTTTCGACGCAGCTTTCCGATTCGAAGATTTTCAAGATTTCGAAGATCTGTATTTTTATCGGGCAATGTAATAGTTAGGAATTACGTGTTTTAAAGCCCGATAACGATTTTAAATTTCCTATTTGCATATTTATTTTTAATTATGCTTTAGCATGCGATTATGTGATTAATTGCGCTTAGAAAAGCATGTAAATAGGATTTATGTCGTTGCAAAAGCATGTTTTATTTTTCGCGAGCACGTTTTATTATATGCGTTTAGAAATTGCATGCTTTAGGAATTATGTGATATGCATGATTTGCTACAAACCTTTTGAATAAAAAGACTAAGCAATTTTAAATTAAATGTTTAATTAGATTCCATTAATTTGGATATTAAACACTTAATCGGACCTCCATTAATTGGACTCTACACGAAAGTAGTAAGATTATGTGAGTAAACGTCCACCTGCGTGGCTTGCTTGCATTTTTGAGCTACCGCTTTGTGAGATGAGTTTTCCAAAACAATATTTAATTATTATTGAGTAGTGGGAGCGAAGCCGTAAACGTCCACCTGCGTGGCTTGCGTGCCTAGTAAACACGAGTACTCTAGAAGATAATAATTAAATAGGATGGCTAATTAGATCAAATTGAATGCGGCATGGTTCGAGTAAGTATGTCAATTTCGAGAATTTGATTCTATTTTGGTCAAATTAATGGTCAATGCTTAGATGTCACCGCAGGTACAATTCACTTCCCTCGAAGTCCCTTCCCGCGTTTTAATAGTGACATGGTCCAGTATATCGAACTATTAATTTCATTCGTCTTAAGAACCTTGACGTGGATTGGAATTAAAGAGCTAGGTAAATAGCTTGGTTTAGGGTTACGCTAGTAAACGTCCACCTGCGTGGCTTGCTAGTGAAATTCCTAGAGCGGTTCGAGGTTTTTAACATCATTGGTTTTTTCAAAAGGTTACAATGATCGTTAATTACGAATTATGTGCAAATATTTTCCTTACATGCTTTATTTTACATTATTTTTCAGATATGTCTGTTCAAGCTGTTGTTAATGGTCTTATGAGCCGACCCTTAAAGGGTGTTGACAATTTTAAAGAGTGGAGGAGAAACCTTACACTAATGTTCCAAAATGAGAAGATCTTGTATGTTCTCAGTACCCCTGAACCTGAACTCCCCGAAGAAGGGGCGACTGAGGAGCAAATAAGGGAATCTGAAAAGTGGATAGAGGATAATGATAAGACTCGTTTTATCATTCTATCCACTATGGTTGATTCTCTTGCTTCACAGTATGATAATACGCCTCATGCGGGAGTGATATGGGATTTCATGGCTGAAAAGTTCGGTGAGACCGACAGATCTCGAGATTTCATCTTCCGAGGCCAGGTTACTACCTGCAAGATGACTGAAGGTGCATCCGTGCAGGATCATGTTTTACATATGATCGAGCTGCTAGATCGGCTTGCAAAAGTTGGTGGCGTCTTAGATCTTGGCATCAAGATAGACGTCATTTTACATTCACTACCTAAGTCATATGAGAATTTCCGCCTAAATGTAGTGATGTCAAGGAAAGACTACACTCGAATGAACTTTTGAGTGAGTTGATTATTGCGAAGGAATCATGGGTCGACTAAAGGTAAAGGAACCCAAATCTTGAACACTACTAGCAGCTCAAGGAACCCTCTGAAAGGTAGGTTCCAGAAAAAGGGCAAGAAGGCTACAAACGTCAAGAAAAATAGTGGGAGCACGAAGTTAGCACCCACCGCAGGGGTTCAAAAACCTAAGGGGAAGTGTTTCAAGTGTGGTAAGGTTGGACATTGGAAAACCGAATGTCCCGACTTCAAGGCAAAACAGAAAGGTACACGCATCGCCTTAGTAATCAAACTCGTGCTTGTTTCCGCATCTACCCATGAATGGGTAGTAGATTCCGAGCAACCGATCATGTTTGTTACACCTTGCGGGGGGTTTCTGCAAAAAGGGTTACGGGCCGATGGCGAGGTGGTGGTTTCCATGGGCAATGGATCGCGAGTTCCAGCTATTGCCATTGGAGATTTACATTTACCTGTTTTAGACTCTATTTTAGTATTAAGAGATATTTTATTGGTGCCTGAGTTTAGGCGAAACATTATTTCCGTTTCAAAACTTTTTTATTGTGGATGGTTATAGATCTGTTTTTGATGATCAAATTTCGATTTCAAAAGGGAAAGATCTTATCTGCAATGGGACTTTAAATGGATCTCTATATACTATTACATCTAATCCATGTACATCTGTTAATGTTGCTTCCTCATCATTAAATCCTAAGAAGAGGAAAGAATCTTCTAAGGTAAATCAAACTTATCTGTGGCACTTAAGACTAGGTCACATCAATCTAAATAGGATCCAAAGGTTGGTGAAATATGGATCATTGGAGTCTCTCCAAGTTGAACCATTTCCAACTTGCGAATCCTGCTTGGAAGGTAAGATGGTGACTAGGCCTTTTAAGGCAAAGGGTTATAGAGCTACAGAAGCATTAAGTTTGATACATTCTGACTTGTGTGGACCTATGTCTACACAAGCTCGTGGAGGGTATGAGTATTTTGTCACATTTACTGACGATTACTCGAGGTATGGATATGTTTACCTTCTTCACCACAAGTCGGATTGCTTTGAAACCTTTAAGGAATTCAAGGCAAAAGTGGAGAAGAAGCTAGGTAAAGAAATCAAAACACTACGATCCGATCGTGGTGGGGAATACCTATCCAACGAGTTCAAGGACTACTTGACAGAATGTGGGATTACATCCCAACCGACACCAGTGCACGCCTCGGCGAGAATGGTGTGTCAGAGAGAAGGAACCGAACTCTCTTAGAGATGGTTCGGTCCATGATGAGTTATGCAACTTTGCCAGTTTCCTTTTGGGGATATGCCCTAGAGACTGCAGCATATTTGCTGAACCGTGTGCAATCCAAGTCGGTTAACACGACTCCAGTCGAGTTGTGGAGCGGGCACAAGCCCAGTATGCACCACATAAAGATTTGGGGGTGTCCTGCTTATGTCTTGAATAAACAGGCCGACAAGTTGGATTCACGTTCAGAGGTTATGTTGTTCATAGGATATCCGAAGGAAACGAAGGGTGGATACTTTTATGATCCTAAAGAACAGAAGATCGTGGTTAGCACCAACGCTCGGTTCTTAGAAGAGGATTATATTAGTAATCATAAGTCTCGAGTCGAGATCATCCTTGAGGAATTACAAGGTGATCGAGACCCACTCATGAGCCGGTTGTGCAAGATAGAGCTCCACGAGCAACCGCACAATCTATTAACACAACTCCCGACACTCGTTCGACGTAGTGGGAGGTTGATATTCACACCTGATCGGTATATGTTCACCGGGGAGACTTCGGACCATCTCCCGGCGGATGAACAAGACACCGTGGATCCCTCGGACTTACAACGAAGCGAATGGGAGACATAGATGCAGATTCTTGGAGAATCGCCATGGACTCAGAATTGAAGTCCATAACTGATATGGATGTATACGAGATCACTGAACTACCTGAGGGCTGCAAGGCCATTGGTAGTAAGTGGGTATACAAAAGAAAGAGAGGTTCGAATGGAGAGATCATGGCATTTAAGGCCAGGCTAGTGGCAAAGGGTTTTACCCAGAAAGAAGGTATCGATTATGAAGAAACCTTCTCGCCTGTAGCAATGATCAAGTCTATTAGAATTCTCCTTGCCATAGCAGCTCACATGAACCTAGAAATCTGGCAAATGGATGTCAAGACCGCATTTTTAAATGGGCACCTTGAAAAAGGTAGAGACATCTATATGAAACAACCAGATGGTTATGTGAAGGAGGGCGAAGAGCATCTAGTCTGGAAGCTTAAGAAGTCTATTTATGGGCTTAAGAAAGCTTCCCGGTTATGGCACCAGCGTTTTGACGAGGTAGTCAAATCCTATGGATTTGTATCCTGTCCGAACGAGGTGTGCGTATACCGCATCTGTGTTAATGGAACAGTGGTGTTTCTTGCACTTTACGTAGATGACATCCTTCTCATTTGCAACAATGTTGAAGTGTTATCAGATGTAAAGAAATGGTTATCCGAGCAGTTTCAAATGAAGGACTTAGGTGAAGCTGCTTACATCCTTGGGATCAAGGTTATTCGAGATCGCAAGAAAAGGATGTTAAGCTTGTCACAAGCATCCTACATTGATACTGTTATTACTCGTTTTAGCATGCAAAATGCCAAGAGAGGTTTAGTACCTTTCAGACATGGCATTTTTCTATCCAAGAATCAGTGCCCTAAAACGCCTGAAGAGATAGAAAGTATGAGACTAATACCATATGCTTCCGCTGTCGGTAGTCTCATGTATGCAATGCTTTGTACGAGACCAAATATCTCATATGCTGTAGGCATGGTCTCAAGATATCAGTCTAATCCTGGACAAGAGCACTGGACTGCGGTGAAAAATATTCTCAAGTACCTTAAACGGACTAGAGATTATAGAATTGTTTACCAATCAAGACAGTCTTGTGCCTTTGGGTTATACAGACTCGGATTTCCAGGCTGACAGAGACGAGAAGAAATCGACCTCGGGCTATGTGTTTACCTTGGGAGGTGGAGCCATTTCATGGAGGAGTGCAAAGCAGAAATGCATTGCGGACTCAACCATGGAAGCAGAGTATGTAGCTGCTTCAGAAGCCTCGAAAGAGGCAATCTGGCTCAAGAATTTTCTCCAAGATCTTGATATAGTTCAGAATTTGCCTAAGGCAATCACAATTTATTGTGATAATGCGGGTGCAGTGGCAAATTCTAAGGAACCTAGATCTCACAAGGCGTCTAAACACATAGACAGGAAGTACCACATTATACGAGAATTCATAAATCGAGGTGACGTACTCATAGAAAAGATCGGAACTGAAGACAACATAGCTGATCCATTCACGAAGAGCTTACCAATTCCGGCTTACGAGAAGCATGTTCGTGGCTTAGGACTGGTAAAGATGCCCCCCACTTAGGACTGCAGAAACTTTTGTATAAGTGGGAAAAGAGAAGTGATAGATAGGATTTGCAGCTAAATACTAGTTTACTTAGAACTGACACATTGTATACTAAAAGTTTGCTTTAGTATAAGTGGGAGAATTGTTGGGATTTTGTATACTGGAAGCACTTTTATGCTTGTATACAATGTGTTTTTGTCCTTACCACTATTTTATTCTCCTATCTGATAAATATGTATATTTGCACATGTTATCCTTTATCTTGTATAATAGTTAGATTTGTGTGGTGTGTCGGGTATCACAGAAGACAACACAAATTGGTTGAACTAACAAGATATAAACAAGCAACACAAATGAGACAACTTAAGGATGAAGTTGTCGGTTTAAGCCGCAGCTTTAGATAAGAAGTGGCTTGTCTTAGGCTGCTTGTCTTTACCGGTACACTTAAGGTGGTGTATTGACGGATCACGGTGAGATGTGTTTTCCTAAGCCGACATTAGTGGAAAACCAAGATCTCGGTGACTTAGCTAGTCTTAAGCTTGGTAAGATTTCACCGAGTGCATTTGGCTATCTATCACTTTGACCTACTATGGTGAACGTCCAATGAGCGACCGGATCTACGTATCTTGGGTGTTAGTAGTCATTTGTGGCTCAGCCGGTTGTCCGTATCTTGCGGCCGTATCCCGGGAATGGGTTGATAATATCCCCTGAGGAACTCGAAAGGATTAGCACACTAAACCCGGTCGGTTGATTAAGTTCAGGTGTGTTAATAAGGTCGAGTGGTACTACTTAGGAATACAAGATGTTAATTAATTTAAGCGAACAAGAAGCTTAATTAATTAACGGATATTTCTATCTTAAATACGGAGATCAATTAAGTCTAAAATACAAGCCCTTGCTCAAATTGGGATAAAGGGGTAAGTCAAGCACGGATTCTCTAGTGGAATGAATCCGTGTTAATTAATTAATTTTGCTCGGGTTTGGGCATGGATAATTAATTAATTGGAGGCCCAACTTTATTTCTTGTATTGGATCCCTGATCTGGCCCAATTAGTTGCCTAGTAATTTATTATCTCTCAGAATTCATTATTAATGGATTAATGTATTTTACATTATTTAATAATGTTATTTATCTGGAATTAATTGGGTCGGGCCAATTAATTGATAAATATTAGTAGCCCAATAAATTAATTAATTATATTATGAGCTGATTTAATAGAAGCCCATTGGATTATAATTAAATTAATGGGCTACAAATATATTAATATTATATAGGTTTTTGAAGCCTATATATATTAGTATTCTGTTCAGAAACTCACACAATTGATTCATAAAAATCGAGAGTGGCGTGAGTTTATAGAGAGAGAATAAATTTATTTTCTTCAGATCTCTGACCACCCAGAGGGAGAAAAAGGTCGGGACACAGATCAGAAGATCTGACACAGGAGCAACAATCGGAGCCGCGACAACACACCAGGAGGAAGGTAGCCTTACTGTAAACCCTATTATTCCTTCTATATATGCATGTTCGAATAATTCACACAAGAAAGAAATAAGACTGCTAAAATAGTACACTAAATGGCTCAAAATCTCACAGGCTTATTTTGGTTCAAACTAATCGAGGCCAAAGCATCAAAATTCATCAATTCATGCTCCATATATCAAAAGTGTTCACACAGATTATTTTTCAACAAAAATGCAACAATATCATCATAAGCTCTCACCAATCTATCATATGATGCCTTGCTCATCATCTTATGAAAGAGATCATTTTTTTTCCCAAAAACTACACCACAATCAAGGCAACCTAAAGACCCTAAGACTCAATAACTAATAAAAAAAAACTACTAAAAACTAGAAAGCAAGTAAAGATAAAGACCAATCAAGCACTCTTTCCCCTCCCCCCAAACTTAGTCGACTGCAAGGAAGAATGAGTTTGAAAAGAAAGAAATTGGTTGATTGGGTGGAACTCACCGGGTAAAAGACTACGGAGGAGGGAAACGACCCAACAAATCCCGCAACCAAACACCTTGATCATGAAGTTGACTTTGAAGAGCATTAAAAAGCCTCATAGTGGTAGAGTGAAGCGCATCCATCCGAGGAAAAATCCGAGTTTCAAGGGCATCAAGATCCTGAGGGCACACCGACAAGTGGTGAGTAGGGTCTCCAATCCCGGAGGCAGCAACCCCGTCATCAGTATCATCCTCATCATCAACATCCTCATCAAGGCGAGATGCCGAACCCGGGTCCGGCTTGATTAAAGCAAGATGAGACAGTGTCGTCAACAACCAAGTGGAGCGATTCTCCAGTGTAGACATCGTAGTAAGGTCCGGGTTTGGTAAAGGAAACACGACAGTGGGCTTCATGCGCCAAAATATTTGCTGGCCAAGATAGAGCATCAAATGATCACGAAGAAATTTTAAATCCACCAAAGTTCCACCAGAAATAATATCATCACCAAGAGGAATCTTGAAATGACGAGCAATGGGTGTCACCAATCCTCCAATGCAAATCACCCCTTTCGTCATCGCCGCTTGATGAGAAAATTGTTCAGCAAGATAACATCCAACATCCATGTGTTCGCCAGTAAGCATACAATGCAAAATAATAAGCTTATCGGCCTCACACTAGCCACATTTTCTCGAGCAAGAAAATTAAATGATAGCAGACGTTGCAAGTAGCAAAAATTTGGATTCCAAATTGCAGTAGCACGTGCGGGACCACTCTTATAGTAAGGCAAAATCTCATGCTCAAGCAAAATAAGATGTTGCCAGGTGTCGTTAGGCTTGAGATAAGACGGGCAATAATAACCATTTGTGGGGCAGCCTGAGATCTTGTTCAATTGCCTCATGGAAAGAGAACGAGACACATTGTTGAACTGGAACTTAATCTGCGTAGGCACCTTATTGTCTCGAATAACTTTCACCGTGGACAAAAACTCCAAATTAAGGTGACGAGATGTAGGCCAATTGCCATGCAATAATTTCGTCATGCCGACACGATCCACTAAATCCGTAATAGAATCGGCAATCCCGAGAGTGGCAGTGGTAGCGGGACAAATATAACAGCAAGGGCGGAGCGACATCTACACCAGGGAAGTCCAGCGAGTCACAGTTGTATCAGAATGAAGTTCGACCCCTAAGGCACGGGGATCCGACGCGGAGTACACAGCTGGAACGGGGACTGAAGTAGAGGCAGAAGCCGTCTCCTTAGTCCGTGTTGATCGTGACTTCATGATAAACTAAAAATAAAAGAAGTGAAAAACACCAACAATAAAGACCAATCTACTGCCCAGAATGCATCCCCCAGTCCCAACAAGTTTTTTCTTAGAAAAAATTAAGGAACAATGATGGAAGAAACACCAAATAAGAGGAGTACAAGGTTCTTCAAAAATTAAATCCACAGCAAGCACCCACTGGCACAGAATAGCAAGATTGCAATTGACACCCCATTGTATTATCCCCAAATTAAAACCCTATGATATGGAATAGAGGAAAACGAGCAGAAGAATTCAGAAACATACCTTACCGTGAAGACACTCTGGTAGCAGTGGGGAGAAGAGATAGAGATGAGTGAGTGGGAGCGAAAGAGAGGGAGACGACAGAGTTGTGAGGAGCGAAAGAGAGGGAGACGAGAGAGTTGTGAGGAGCGAAAGAGAGGGAGGAAGAGAAAAAGAAATTGACAACTCTTTATTGTTGTTTTCATTCTCTTCGCCCTTTTATTTTAATTTTTTTTTAAATGAAAAATACATACCTGGACCCCACTCGAATTAAGAGAACAAAAATATCCGACCACTGTAAGCCGCGTTCTGTAACGCCCCACACGCAGTCGCGTCGGGGTGTGTCTCCTATGGCCGAGCGAAAATTGCATTCTGTGACGCCCCGAGCACGGTCGCGTCGGGATTGCGTCCCACCTGGATATTTGAAACCCGCTCTACTTGCTTGAAAACTGTTAACAAAAATAACACAAACAAACGAGAAAAGCAAAATAATGAAAATAACATTGTTGGGTTGCCTCCCAACCAGCGCTAAGTTTAACGTCGTTAGCTCGACGTCTTCAGATGGTCAAGGAGAGTGCAGGTGCAAATTAGAACATGTAGCTCCTTCGTCTCAGAGCGGATATACGCTTTGACACGATGACCATTGACTTTGAAAATAGAGCCATCATTCGCCAGCAATTCAATCGCTCCATAAGCAAATACCTTATGAACAACAAATGGTTCGGACCACCTAGACTTCAATTTTCCCAGAAAAAGAGTAAGACGAGAATTATATAGAAGAACTTCATCTCCGGGAGAAAAATCCTTCTTTTTAATCGCTCTATCATGAAACCGTTTCGTCCTCTCTTTGTACAAGCTCGAATTTTCAAATGCTTGGACTCGAAATTCATCTAATTCATTAAGAGCAAGGATACGAGCTTGTCTAGCTTTCTTGAAATCCAGATTCAATTTCTTCACCGCCCAATAAGCTTTGTGCTCCAATTCAACCGGAAGATGACAAGATTTGCCAAACATAAATTGGTAAGGGGACATTCCGAGCGGCGTTTTATATGTAGTTCGATAGGCCCAGAGAGCATCATCCAATAAAGCAGCCCAATCTTTTCAACTCCCATTTACCGTCTTCTCCAAAATTTGCTTTATTTCCCGATTTGCAAGTTCGGTTTGACCATTAGCTTAAGGATGATAAGATGTAGTAACCCTGTGCTTAACTCCAAAGCGCTTTAGAAGACCATCAACCCACTTATTGCAAAAATGGGTGCCACCATCACTAATTAATGCACGCGGCGCGCCATATTTCGTGATGATATTTTTTTGGACAAACTTCAACACCACCTTGGAATCATTAGTTTGAGTGGGAATCGCCTCCACCCATCTTGATACATACTCCACTGCAAGAAGGATGTATTGAAAACCAAGAGAACAAGGGAAAGGACCTATGAAGTCGACCCCCCACACATCAAACAACTCCACCTCTATAATATTTGTCAGCGGCATCTCGTGACGTTTAAAAATTCCCCCAGTCCTTTGACACCGATCACACCGGCTTGTGAAGTCGTAACAATCTTTATAGATGGACGGCCAATAAAACCCACATTGAAGCACCTTCATAGCCGTTCAATTTGCTCCAAAATGTCCACCACTAAGAGACGAATGGCACTGATTTATGAGTGGTTCCCATTCTTCTTCAGGTACACAGCGTCTAATAACTAAATCGGCACATCGTCGATACAAAGATGGCTCCCCCCACATGTAAAATTTGACATCATGGTAAAATTTCTTGAGTTGATACCTCTTCAAATCTGCAGGTGGAGGGGTATTAGACGCAAGGTAATTGACAAAGTCGGCATACCAAGGAACTTTAGAGACAACGGTCAAGACTTGCTCATCGGGAAAACTTTCATTAATCGGAACTTTGAGCTCTTCACTCTCAATCGGATTTTCTAATCTTGAAAGATGATCTGCCATGACATTCTCACACCCCCTTCGATCTCTAATTTCAATATCATCAAACTCTTGAAGGAGAAGAACCCACCATATCAGCCTTGGTTTGGTGTCTTTTTTATCAAATAAGTACCGAATTGCAGCATGGTCAGTGTAAACAATGGTCTTCGTGCCAATAAAGTAGGAGCGGAATTTGTCAAAAGCATACACTAAGGCCAACATCTCCTTTTCCGTTGTTGTGTAGTTGGATTGAGCTTTATCAAGAGTTCTACTAGCATAATAGATGACTCTAAACACTTTATCTCTCTTTTGTCCTAATGCGGCTCCAACGGCGATATCGCTTGCATCACACATTAACTCGAAAGGTTGGGACCACTCACCAATGCTTTCTTAAGGATAGCAAATGCCTCCAAACAAGCTTCATCAAACTTAAACGATACTTCTTTCTCCAGCAAATGGCACAAGGGTTTCGTGATCCTTGAGAAATCTTTAATGAAGCGTTGGTAAAACCCAGCATGTCCAAGAAAACTTCTAACAAATTTTACATTTGTAGGTGGCGGAAGCTTTTCAACGGCCACAATTTTAGCTCTATCAACTTCTAACCCGGCCGAAGAAACCTTATGACCAAGAACGATACCATCTCGAACCATGAAGAGACACTTCTCCCAATTCAATACAAGGTTAGCTGCTTCACATCTTTGCAAGACAAGAGATAGATTCTTCAAACACTCTTGAAAAGAAGAACCGAACACGGAGAAATCATCCATGAATACCTCCATCACATTCTCAATCAAATCATGAAAAATTGTCATCATACATCTTTGAAAAGTTGTGGGTGCATTACATAGTCCGAATGACATTCGACGATATGCAAAAACTCCATATGGACATGTGAAAGCAGTTTTAGCTTGATCCTCGGGAGCTATGGTGATTTGATTATATCCAGAGTAACCATCCAAAAAAGGAATGACTTCTCAAATTGCATAACAATCTCAACCTCGAAATAGGATTACATAATGTAAGCTCTGTCGGACACCCAATTTTAAGGTCAAGACTTACTTTATACGTGAATGTTAAAAAATATCAAATGAACATTTTTTGACATCTCTATATGTGTAGATTATGTAGGAAAAAGAATTGTGATAAAAGATCTTGTATGGAGTAAGATATAGGTATTCCAATGGACTTTCCCATAAATCGTAGAATTGGGCAGTGAAAAGTGAAAATTCATTAAAAATACCAGAACTCCTCCAAAGGCCACAAAACTTTACTGAGAGGTTCTAGACTTCCTAAATGTTTTCTTTACTATTTTTATGAAATTTCTGAATTACTACAAAGTCTTATTTTAAAGGTATAAGTTCACGGCAGAACATGGTACTTGCAGACAGAATTTGCCTAATTGCCTATCTATCCAAATCAAGGTTATTGCAATTTTTTGTCATCTAATGGACCCTAACTTCGACCTCATGCCAATTACATAGTTTTAACACAGTGAAAGGCCTCTGCATGCGACATGCAACAACACAATTTGGCAGAAGAACAGGCAACGAAGAAGAGAAGGTAAATAATTCGAATTCACTCCCCGGCCAAAATCCAATACATGCAATACTTCATATATCAATTTCAGCCTAGTTTCCAAATCAAATATCATGTGAATCGACTACCCTCTGAGCTCAAGACAACTATACATAGAAATCTTCAACTCGAAACAAGTCAATTCACCAACAAGGGAAAGAGTTGCGCATTCTTGATTCATTACTTCCTACTTCTCTTTTAAGGACCCCTAATTGGGTAACATGCAGGCCAAGAGATCAAAGTTTGAAGGAAAGAAGGAGATCTTGCTTGAAAACCACTCGCTTGTTTAGAGGAGATGCTTTCCTTGACACCACCGGATGAGTGTTTGAACTTCTTCTCTCGTGGGTACAAAGATGGTGGAAGTGAGTCTTAATGTGCATGTTAGTCCTTATAAAGCGGCACAAAAGGGCCACTTTAACCATGACTAGATCATCTCTTGGGAGTGCACGGCTTCCACGTGTATGTGGAGGAGTGAAGGAGGGATTCTTGTGTTGGTACTTGCACTATTCCATCGTCATCTTTGGTCATGCTAAGACTTGGGCAACTAATTGAAGAATATAGAGGCCCCACTACAAATAGCTACACTCAAATAAGGCTATAATACATTGTAGTTATTATGGTACCTAAAATCGTACACTATCTTTAGGAAGATAATGCTCATATATGCATACCATTGTTATGAGATGAAATCTTACAATAATGTTCGTAGTACTTTAATAATTTACGTAACACGAGATCTGACATACACTTAATAACATTCAAAGTAGCTAAGTTAGATACGATATCTATGAAATAAAATATCGATTCTAGGTTGCACTCTCGAATGGTATACGTGTTTGCTTTATTATTTCCGATTCAAGAAGTTTATTTTCAGAAGTGTAAATCTTCTAACTCTTTAATTTTAAATGTTGAGAATTTTAACTTTATATATATAACAATACGTGAATGTATAAAATACGAGTTGTTACATCCATCCCCTAAAAATAAATTTTGTTCTCGAAATTAGTGTATTTTCATAAGATGGTTCTTGAAATACGGGTTGTTACATCCCCGTATTTTTCCGTAATAATGTAGGATGGTTCTTGAAATTGGCGTAATGTTCTCAAAATAATTGATTTTTCCTACATCAAATAATTTTAGAAGGTGTTTTAAAATTAAAACCAACCTACTGCTGCACACGCTCATTAATCTTATTATTGGACAATTTTATTTTATTTTAATTGTGTAAAACTGAATTCTCCTCTAAGATCGCCGCACTCTCCATTTCTGCTCAACCTCTTTCAGTTAACAGGAAAAGAAGAGCCCAAGGAAATCCAGTTGAACACGTAAGAAAAGAAAAAAGTGGTTTGCCAGTTGGGAGTCACACTGACCATCAAGCCCGAGGAGAAGATGGTAATTGCAATGGAGTTACACGTAGAGTTGAAGAAAGTGATACAAATGATGGTAATCTCTTGCCAACGGATTTGTCTGATGAAAACTTAGTACCAGTTAACAGGAAAAAAAGAGTACAAACCATATTAACCCCATCAAGAAGAATAGGCATGATATCATCTCCAACGAACAGAATGTTGGTGAACAGTTCATTTCTTCAAGAGCCCATAAACAAATACCAGATATATCTGCTGCAGTATGTATGCAACACATATTGGAACCTCATAAGCCTGATACATTAGAGTGTACTTCATCAGGGCTTGTGGTAAGCAGGTTCTTCTTCATCATTATACTGAACCGAATAAGAAACTGGAGAAGCAGCAGAGCCAAGACCAAAGTGTTCCAAGTGCTATCCAAACTGATGATGAAGATGTGGATATCTCCAGTGATTGTGATGGATATGATGATGAGAGGGCAACCATTAATTCAAAGAAGAAAACATTTTTGAGCTCTCAGTGCACATATACTCAAGATCCGGTAGCAGCAACTGACTGGAGAGAGCTACATCTTTGTATGAAATGTGGCAAGGGTGGGAATGTATTGTCATGTGATTCATGAGAGCTGTTTGGGTTCATATATGCAAGCTTCAACACAACGCGGACATTTTACTGCCCATTCTGTGCATATGATCGGGCAATATCCAAGTATATGGAAGTTAAGAAGTACACATCCTTAGCAAGAAAGGACTTGACAACTTTTATTTGCTCAAATGAATGAACAGACAGTCCGGGAGATGACGGCTTGTGTAAACCAGACAAATCTTGTACAGAAAGTCCCTAAGCAGGCAGGGCCTTCAGAGTACAGCCCTCCTTTTCGATGTTTTTTCTATCGAGGAGGCGCGGACGAATGAAGGAGTAGATATATGAAAGGCAGAAATCACTTGGCATTGCGTACTTGCTGTTCCCTTTATGGATTGGCTGCTTTCGGTTAAGATTGAAATTCCATTTGCTTTTTAGAACTAATGTCAAAATTAACTGGAAAGAGCCTTCCTACACATTTCACCATGTTATAAAGTACGTCTTCCTTGGGCTGATAAGTTTTACATGATACAGTAAAATGCCAGAATTAGTTCCTACACTTGTACATATTTAATCAGTACTGCCCACTATTCGAATTTCATTTCTGTAATCCTATCAAACATACAAAAAATTCTAGATCAAGATTCAGCAAGTACTCTATACCATCCAAGTACGCCGGCCTACAAAATTATATTTACACCTAAGCAATCAAGGTTCAATCTTTAGATGCCCGACCCTCGCCACGTGGCATTTTCTTCGACCCCGCTGCAGAGAAAAAGGTCAGTGAAAGTTAGACTCGGACTTGCTATCAATATCAACACAAAGGAGATTTGCAGTATATAAAGGAAAAGATTTCATACCATCCTCCACGTCTTTCATTTGATAGTAGTGAGGAGCTATCTCCACAAGCCATTCTGGTTTTAGTTCCGTCACCTGCACGCCAAAACCACAACCGTAAGCACAAACAATATACACATAATAGATGAAACACGAGTTTGAAATATGATTCCACCTGTCGCATATACTCCTTAGTTGTTAAAACCAATTCATGGTAAATGACCCATCTTGGAAGCACCTAAAAGGAACAAGAGAAAGCAATATCAGAACCATTAAGGTAGCTAAGATCTCTACAGTCTACATCAGCATAAAGCTTATTTTACATTACCCACATTAAACATTCGATTCAACACAATTCAAATTTATCATCTATAGACCGACCTATTATTGAAGGAAAAATTCCTACCTGTGCTAAACCAGAGCTTGGGTGAATATGAACGGTCTGGGGATGCTTGACAGTTCTATAGGACCCATTCTTTTGTAGCTTTGCTGAGTGCGGAAAGAACCCAGATGTTATAGCTTTCTTTATCGCATCTAAATCATTCATATTTGAAGTCAACTCAATTTCAACCCTTTCAAGCAACCCCTCTAGCTGATCACGAATATCCCTAGCTCGCTTCATGCTCCTAACCTACATTGCAAATCAAGAGGTAATTAAGCACTCAAAATATCACCAATGGCAAACATGATGATAGATTGCTCCATTAATTTTCTTTTAAAAAAGAAAACATAATTATGGAGGAACATATCTTAATGAATGTCGAGGTTACACTTCTTCAAAACTCATCCATAACACACAGTATGTTTTTCCTCTTTTTCTGCCACTAAAACTGAATATGTAAATGGTTTCTCATACAGGAATATGTCATTTCATCATAGACTCCTTGCAGAGAATGTCATTCACAAGTTTTATTTTACTTATCCTAAGGGGTGCATGTCTTCACACAAAAGATATTCATAACCAACAACCAAAAAAGTGTCGAGTATCTCATTAGCACAAACATAGCCGAAACGATGCAGCATACCACAAAAGGAAATAGAAGAACAGCACCTACCTGGATATAATTTTCATAGCACCACTGAGTTGAGAAATTGGTTTCCTTCCACGAGCTATACACCTGATTAAATTGCGAGTAAAAAATGTTACAAATACACTCTATTATGACCAAACCAACCTCAAACAATCCTTTATAAATGAATTTCATTTGAATCAATCACCAATAGTGTATCTAAAAAGTTTCTTGTGACAAGTCACAACACTTTTACATGCACCACGTCATAACATCAATTTAAACTATAAACATAGAACAAATATAATAAATTGAGACTACCTTCAGCAATGCAATATGATCTCCAACATTTCCCATGTGGAAGTTCAAACGTGCATTGTCTGCATGAACTTGCTTGTCCTTAGGACGGTAAAAGATTGAGTTTCCGATAGACAACATAGCAGCAATAGATATGACCTCATCGGAGCAATTGTATTTCTCAGAAACCACAATCATCTTTGATAGCATGGGATCAAGTGGGAACTCAGACATCCTCCGGCCAATTTTTGTCAACTCACCATGTTTGTTAAGCGCACTCAGAGCATAGAGTAGTTCCAAGGCCTTCAATAAAGCTTCAGATGGAGGAGGGTCCATGAAGTCAAAGTTTAGCAAGTCATTGATGCCAAGGCTCTTGAGCATAAGTACCACATTCGCCAAGTTAGTCCTTTGTATTTCGGGGACAGTATTATCTTCCAAATCATGGTAAAAATTATAAGCAGTATACAACCGAAAGCATTTTCCAGGACCTGTTCTACCAGACCGACCAGCTCGCTGGTTTGCTGATGCTTTTGAGATTGGAGTTATCAATAATGACTCCATACCAGTACGTGGATTATAAGACTTCATCTTGGAGAAGCCTGGATCAATGACATATTTAATTCCATCTATTGTCAAAGATGTCTCAGCAATATTAGTTGCCAGGACAACTTTGCGCGCCCCTTCAGGTGTGGGTTCAAATATCTTTGCTTGCAATTCTGTAGGCAAATTTGCATAAATTGGACAAATGATAAGTTCTGCTATTTTTGTCCCCAATCCTCTAGTCCTATGCTTAAGAGTCTCTTCAGCAGTTTCAATCTCCTCCTGCCCAGTTAAGAAAACTAGAATATCACCATCTCCGGGTGGTTGTGTCACATGAATTTGAAGAGCGGTAACAATAGCAGCATCCAAGTAGTCAGCTTCTGGGGCCTTGGTATAATGTATTTCAACAGGAAATCTTCTTCCAGGTATTTTAAAAATTGGAGCAGAATCAAAATAATCACTGAACTTCTCAGCATCAAGCGTGGCACTTGAAATAAGCAATTTGAGATCAGGGCGAAAACGAGTAATGTCCTATCACAAAATCCATGGTTGAGAAGGACAAACATATAGGTTAACCATTTTGCATAATTCAATGACTTCATAAAAGTAGAAACAACAGAGCTATATCCAAGAAAGATTAGGCAGCAGAACTGCATATTGAGAAAGACGAACATGTGGTAAAAATCCACAAAAACAACCTTTATTAGCAACTGCACCAGACTCTTCAGCAATTTGCCTCAACTTCCACAATAACCAGCTTGAATAACTAGATGGTATTAACATATTTCCGAACTAGGTGGAAGGTAGACTTGCATGGATTTCCACTTTCTTCTTTATTTGCATTACCTCCATTGTGTTATCAATAGATAATGAAGAAAATTCATTAACCTAAAAAAATTATTAATAACTATTTCAAGCAGGAAATATTTGAACATGAGAACCCTTCTAGGTTGGCAGGTCAAGATATCATCTGATATTGATTCTTTTCCAAAACCTATCCCCGTTTTATGCACGATTTATAATTTAGTTAATTATTCTGGTATAACAGGCATTACTAGCAACTAATATATAATATCAAGGCTGTTCTACAATAATTAGGTCAGGAGTAACCAATTTTACCTTGACTAAACCAAACAGAACGTCTGTTGAGAGTGTTCTTTCATGAGCCTCGTCCACCATTATTACACTGAAGATTAAAAAACAAATATTAGTCAGGACTCATAGTACATTATTGGATATTTAATAGTTAATTTGACATGCACCTATAGCTTGCAAGGTCAGGTTCTCCAAGGAATTCACGCAATAGCATTCCATCTGTCATATATTTCAGCACCGTCTTGTCTGATGTACAATCTTCAAATCGAATCGAATAGCCAACCTGAATGTCAAAAATTCAATAAGTTAAAACCCTGTCCAAACAACTGAAAATGAGTCAGACGTTGGGAGGAAAAAAGGAAAAAGAAAGGTCTAACAGAAGTCCCAAACAACAAGATAACATTTTATTGATTGGAAATAACAAATACAATCATGTAAGAAGGCACACCTCATGTCCAAGTTTTACTCCCAATTCTTGAGAAACTCGAGCAGCAACACTCATAGCAGCAACACGCCGTGGCTGGGTACATCCGATCTGTTGATAGATGTTCTTGTTATAAGCATATTTAACATATGTCAAAGTTTTAAATATGATTCAATAGTCTCAAGTTATTATACATGTTAGATAACACATAGATACGCAGAACAGGTTTAAGCACAGGTTCCAGTTTTCCCAAAAGATCTATAAAAGTATATGAAGTAAAGATATCGGCATGGGCTCTGTGTTCAGACTGGTATCTCAACATCCAGAAGGTCCTAGCATGAATTTAGAAAACTAATCAGATGTCCAGGATATCCTATCTGCTGTTTCATTATATGGAGAATACATCCATGATTTTTGTATAATATTCTAGAACGGAATTACGAAAAATAAAATAAGTAAAGTACGACAAACTAAACCTCCTATTATTCTTGGTTACAAAAGACATATGTATCAAAATATCGAGGGATATACTGATTGCACATTCTTTTAGCTTAAGAAAAGATGTGACTGCCAGAGAGCTTGACAAGCACATCCATTAGGGTATACATTTCAGGAAGACCAAAAAGTTGGGAAATTAAATGAAAGCCATCTTGTTAGTGTTGCTGGAAAGATAAAATACAGTGCATAAATGAGAGATGTCAGAATAGGGAACTACACATTGTATACATCACTCTTAGGATAGTTCATCGTTGAACATGCCTATGTTCTTTTGGATTCATCAAAACTACCCTTAAATTTTGCTGCTTGCCATTTTTAAACAATCAAAAAAGTCGTAGAAAAGGATTGGAGAAAACCCTTGGTACCTTTCCTCGCTCAGAGTATCCTGCCTCGTGAAGGTACTGAGGTATCTGCGTTGTTTTTCCAGAACCCGTCTCTCCAACAATAACAAGAACCTACAATAGAAAGAACATATCAATATTGACCACGTGTTGTGTATCAATTGGCATACTAAACATGTAAGGTTTATACAGATTTATTTATTGAATATCTGTTTACCAATATTTCAGTGAGAAACTTCATTATACATGCAAGATGTTTCTACTGTTTTAGTAAACAAATGCAAACTTGAGCAACTAAAAAATCAGAAAGTTGAGAACACAAAGTTACGAACAAACCAGAAGGCTAACTAACCCCTAATCTGAAGCAACAAAGCCAAAATAAGTAGTTGCAAATGTGTACAAATTAACGAACTAAGTTGCATTAACCAGAATTTTGTCCCAGAAAATCGATAAAACCGAACAAAAACTATGAAACCTGGTGATCATTCACAGCTTGGAGTAACTGCTCCCTGTATGGATATATGGGCAGTGTCTTCCTGTCACTCTGAAAATTGAAGAGAAAATTAGAAAGTCAGTAATGCATATGCAATAATAAGACTTCAACATTTATTAAATCAAAACATTACACATCCTTTTTCTTATGCTTTTTAAACAAGAAAGTACAAACCTGGAGTTTTTCCAAAGCTGTTTTGGCAGCAGAATCCTCTGGAGATTGCACGGAAAAATCTTGTTCAACCTGCATAGCAAGTTGTATTAAGAGGTTCAAAAACTATTTCCAAAGCTTCTTATTACATTATTCAAATGCTAGATACATATACATACATTGACACCCTCCATGGCCATTCCTTTTATAAAGTCTATTTGGTCTTCAAATACAAACCTACACAAGGAAATTACTTAGAGAAGAAACAGAACATCAAGGCATAAAAAAGCTACTTAATTCCCTTAGTGTTGCGCCAAGTAAAAGCAGATCAAATGTGGTGTAATACCATTACATGCTCGGATTGTTTTTACTGTAAAAGGGTGCAGACGCGTGGAGGCTAGTGCATAAGTGAAATAAATACAAGATTAACAGAACTCACTCATAATCATCATGCTTTTCCTTTTTATCCTTGGATCCAAATTTAAGAGTCGCTTTCCCTGAAATAAAATAGCCATGTGATTTTGTGACTGAAGGCTAAAGATTGATAATATAAAATTAATAGCTGAACATCTTAAGAGTTACCTATTTGATGATCCTCCCATGCTTCTTGTTCTGCAAATGGATTCATCTTCTCTTCTGCAGCTGGATCTCTGCATGCAAAAAGTAGTAGTAAGAATATCTGTATGTCTTATCATCAAACATCTTAAATTGTATAATATTGCATCTAGCATATGCCAGCACTAGTTGTACAAGTATCTAGTTTCCATATAATGAAACAACCTGTAACGCTGCAATGCCACCGCAAATCTCTTTTCTTGATTTACGACACCATCTTGATCGTATGCATCAGGCATCCTGTACTGCATTTGACAAAGAAGAAATTTCAAAATCTTTAGTAGTAAACAAAAGCAAGACACATACAGAAAACTCATTAAGACTCAAGTACAAAAAAACCAGATCTCGTGATGACCAGCTTGCTGCAGTAATACTTAATTATAGCCCAATGTTTGCTCAAGAATCAAGTGCTGGAATAACAATTTGAATGTAGCATGTGTAGATAGCAAGTTAGAGCCACAACTGTGCACAAAATATGTTTCCCATGAATTTAAAATGCAGCGGCTACTGTTGACAAAGATGAAAGCAAACTGCAATACAATGACCACATAAAATATATATTCCGTAGAAGGGTGATTACCTCATTTGTATAATCCGCCTCATCTCTCTTCTCCTTGACAAGCTCATATATCTGTTTCTTGTATCTGCCAAAAAATGTAATGCAATGTGACTTCAAATTAATGTGAGTAAATGATTTAGACAACATAAGTATTCTTAATTTTGGACATGAACTAAAGTGGAACACCAAATTCTCAGTTTAGAAATCAGACTGTTGCATAACAACATTATTGTAAAGCATACACAAACAATTACGCCAAGTCACTTACTTTTTGAAGAAAAAGCTCAACAAGTTTATGTCGCAAGTCAGTAAGTGACTAGTTAAGCCTGATGGAAATTAGTAGCTAATACATGATTAAAAACATATTCATACTCCCAAAAGCTATGCTTACATCACAACAGATCTTTTCATAGTATATTAGAACCATGTTTTACGCAACCTGGAGTATGCAGACATTGGAACTTAGAAATCATCTTGTTGTGCTATTGAAAAAACATGGTTAACTGAAATAGTCCATGCAAAAGGTAGGTAGATAAGGAAAACCTAAGAGTAGACAGATTGATTAAATCCAAATTCTCACTCCGTCCCATTAGTAACGTCTTGTATTCCCAATTTGGGTGTCCCATTAGAAATGTCTTCTTTCTAAAAAAGGCAAAGAATGTGTGGACAGACATTAACTACCCAAAAGTCAAACAATTCACACCACAAAACACTACTTTCTTAATCTTTGTGCCCAAAAGAAATAGGACTTTACTAATGGGACAGACAGTAATTGATAGCAAAAATCTTCAATGCCATTTTCCTGAAATTCTTTAACAATGCAAAGTTTTAGCACCATAACTAGATCCTAACAAAATCCCCAAGGCCAATAAGAATACTATGTTGCTCGTTGCTCTTTTCAGTTCAGGAGTCACCAAATACTATAAGTCTATAACTAAGCTCAATTCAGAAAAAGGAAAGCTGAAAGGAAAATAAGAGGCATAAAACAAGATAGATAATTCAAACAACCATCAAATTTTTCAGGAACTAAAGCATTTTTTCAAACTTAATATCACATGCATGTATAGTATAATTTCATGTATTTCGAGGTTAGCACCATTGAGATTTGACTTGAGGAACAACTGTAGTCAAAAAGCATATTTAATTAAGTTATCAACAAATGAGAAGAAGAAGCTACGGAATTTTGGAGGTAATGTTATCTCATTGATGAATTGCAATAGTTCTTTTTCAATTAGGATGTCTTTTCCTTGTCCACGGTCTGATAATATTGGATAGAATATTACTCCAAAACATAAGGCACAATAACATATTACTTGAACTATAGCATCCATAACAGCAAAGCATCTATTGCTATTGAAACACACCAAAATAACTTTCGAATGAAAAGTTAAGGGTAAACATAATTCAGGACATAGTTTACCTTAACTCCCGGTACTCTGCTTCACTCAGCTTGACACCTTCAAATAAGTATTGCTCATCTTCTATATCATCTCTGTATGACCCCAGAGAGACAAGGTGCAAATAAAATATAAGTGAAATAAGAAGACCAGTGTTTCAACTTCTAACTGGTAAAAAAGAATTCTAACTTTGTTACCTTAGCTCTTCCAATTTCTTTTGCTCCCTTTTCTTTAAATATTCTTGTCTTGACACTTTCCTGTTACAAAATCAAAAGATGATAAATCTTAATATATGTATCACTCAACATGTAGTGAATTGGTATTTTAGTAGAGTCAAGGGTTCAACATATGCAACAAGAAGATGAAACTGATAGGAAATTAACAAACTGGATACTATCACAAGTAGAATACCATTCTAAAAAAGTCCGATACTAATAAATACAAAATATTCACCCAAACTTAATTAACATACAAATCATATAAATATAATTCATTGCTACTATCAGGTGATAAAGCACCATAGTGCTGAAAGTAACTAACCAAAATCAAATAAACAGAACTAACAAAAATGAACTACAAAATAACTACACAAAAACACACTAAGGCCTTAGCCCGGCAATTATAAAATTGAGTGGTATTATATTTTAAGAATGAGAAAACACATGCACAAGGAAAAGTTGAACGAGTAAACTGCAATCAACAGTATAATTTGGCTGGCTTAACAATTATCTAGCATAATATTGCAGAGCGGTATTATCGTATATACAATGAAACACACTTACTCTTTTATAAACCAATTTTATAAGGAGACTCAACCTATGATTAGGACTTAAGTTGTCTTGTACCCAAGAACATCCACCACACCATACTCAGTTCAAGTTGCACCTGAAACCTGACACTTCCTTGACCAATAATTTTAACATTCATCCTGATATCTTTTGGTGGCTCTTACACTCCGAAGTCGGGCATAATCAACCAAGGTTTTAAAAAACCCAATTGAGGCCCGCCTCGAGGCTCGCCTCGAATCGAAATGGCGAAAAAACGCCTTGAGGCATACGCCTCAGACCATGCGCTTCATCTGAGCGCCGAGCGCCTCGTTCCGGCGAGGCACGCCTCAAGGCGCGCCTTTGAGACATTTTTTCATTGAGGCGGTCCCTTTTTTATCGGCCAGAATTCGAATTCTTATGAAATTAATATAATTGGGCTTAAACCTAATTACATTAATTAGATTTTCAGTCAGCCCAACCCAAAATATTTAGATTAGAATCAAAATTGAGTAGAAAACAACGTGAATTGTGAATTGCATTGTCGCGCCGCTCCTCCCTGCCGCCGTCGCCGAAACCGCCGCCGCTGCTCCTCCCTGCCGCAGCCATCGAAACCGCTGCTCCTCCCTGAAATTAATGCAGCTTCCAGACAGCCGTTATTATTGCTGCTTCCAGAAACGAAGAGATTATATTAAATTAGACATTTCTTTATGTGATTAGTTGTCTAAAGTTTTATTAGATAGCTGAGTATAATTAATTATTTAACTTAATAAAACGAAGAGGTTAGATATGAGCTAGTAAGATTCATTGTATTCCTCTTCCAGAAAAGACATTTTGGCCACCAATTCCCATGTATTTCACTAAAAAGTTAAAATCCTAATTGTGGAGAATATTGAAGCCCATGTATTTTGAATTTGAGAGTACTTTTGACTTATGTGTTATTACATATTTATTATGGGGAAAAAATTAAATTTACGCCTCAATTTTACGCCTCATTCCGTTTCGAGGCTTACGCCTCGTGAAACCATGAAAAAAGCCTCGAAACCCGTTTACGCTTTTTAAAACCTTGTAATCAACGCAAGAAATGCAAACAGTTCAGTCAGGAAAACTTAACATAAAGGGCTTTTTTGGTATCAATAAAAATATGACAACAATTGGGCAAAGGATAATGCTAGAAGAAGCCAGAACAAGCAATACACAGAACAGAGTATTAAGCTATTTCAAAAAATGCAATCTCTTTTATGATTCAGCAGTGTATCAAAGTTTTTCTAATCAAGTTATTTCTCTTACAGAAAAAAGTTTAGAATTTGAAAAGATGCAGGTAGATACAAACAGTCAATATCATCAGTCGGGGTCTTAAATTGCTATCATCTCCATATGCAAGTAACTCTACAGAATGATGGTTTAGATTTGAATGTCCAGAAAATGTCTACAAACTAATGAATCATCAAAAGGCTTGTTTAAGGCTCAGAAAAAAATTGGGGCTATTAGCATACCACAAAAGGAAAATAGAATCCTAATTCATATATATTTTATGTACATCAATAAATTGGAATATTCCTTTATATTGAGGTAAATAATGACCAGTCTGCCTTTTGCTGACAGTATATCAAAAATCTGTATATGACACCACTGCATTGTGATTGTCAGTTGAAGAGAATTTAATTATTTTGTTGCCATCCATTTACAGATGACACAACACTATAGTTTATCCAACCAAATGGAAAATGCAAAGGTTACCAAGCTTATAAAACAATCTACCTCGCTGACTTCCAGTATTCACAATCCAAATGGTTCAGAAATTCTGGACAAGAACTAGTTCTAAAGAAATATAAGTACCTATTGTACCATGGAAGGAATAAAATGTTCTCACCAGAGTACAACAAAGCTTTTTACATTCATGTGATCAACACCACAGTCATTACGCCTATCAACTATAGTTGGTCAAAGTAAAGCAGCATACATAGTGCAGGGCTACATGATATTAACAATGATATTGTTAAGGAAATGAAAAGACAAACCTTAACATCCGAGTGCCATCATTCTCCAAAGCATTAGATCTCCGAATTGCCTCCTCTGTTGAATAAACAAATAGAGCCATGTCACCAGTACGTCATAATCAAATATGATTACATGAATGACACAAACTTCAAGAGTTAGTAGGAAGAGAGGTAAATGTAATTGGTGGGCCAATTGAAATAATGATATAGGATTTGTGGTTGATGATATAGAGTTAAAGAAAGTGTTGACAAAAATTAAGAATAATAATTTTGAGTGAGAATAAAATAAAATAGAATGTGTTGAGTGTTTTTAACACATTGAAATATTGAAAATGGGTTCAGAAAAGAGCACATGTGGAAATCTGATTATGCAGATACAAAAGTATTTTTAATCAATGAAAAGTAGAAGCTTCATAATGCTAAAAAGGATCTTCTACCTTCTTCCTTCTTCGTTAACTTCTGATCAGTCATCTGTACAAACATGCAATCAAAAGAAAAATGAGTCAAACAGATAAGGAAATGCAATTTCTCCTAGAATGAGAGAGAGATCCATAACTATGAGTACAGGCCCAATACCCCCCCCCAAGGACAAATTACATTGTAAGTAATGACCTATAAACAGAAAGAAGACAGGAACGTAGTAGATATTTCACTGATGAAATTGGAAAGCTGAAACAAATGTTAATGGAAAACTCTCTCAATGTTTGAAGACATATTTGAAAGGAAAATGTAGAGGTCCTAACAGCAACGGCTGCAACTAATCTGCTAGTGTTAATGCTCAGCCACAATTCACATAAAAAAGAGGTCAACACAGAAGTTCCAAAAACTATGGATACCTTTTTTGTGGATAACCAACTCACAACCACTACCCAAAGGTCCCATCCCCCTGCAATAGCCCCTACACCAACAATAGAATCAAAATGAACTAGGCAAGCAACTCCAAAAGACAAAGTGTGGCTTTGTAAAGAGGTTCCATGACCCAGGTTTCAGCAGCTAGTTTCAGCTCTATATGGAAAGACCAGATGATCGAATTCAAGATTCTCTACTTGTTCTATGTCAGCGAACCAAAAAAATGCAATTTGTAACATATAAACAACTATTTCAAAGTGCGAAGAAGTGGATGCTGAAACTGAAAGTACTTGCAATAAGAAAAGCTCAGCATACCCCTATTGTTAATTTATTTATTTATTATTTTATTTTTTTTCAATATTTGATCATTAAATAAAAAAAGAAGATGATATCAAAATTCACCCAAATGTTAGCCCATATAAGATTTACTTGAATAAAAAAGGCTAACCCATTTCTTTGTACCTTCTTGGTCCCCGCTGCATCACGTTCCCTCAGATGACGTTCCAACTCTTCCCTTTCTCTTTGGTCGCGCAATCTCTCTTCTTCAGACTGTAACCATGAAAACATCATGTAGAATGTTAGAGAAGAATGAAGTTTAAGGAGATAGACAAGGTAAAGAAAAACATGTACGAAACCATGAAGCAGAAAAAAGATGGAGGCTTCTTCCAGGGATGGAAGCATAACCAAAAATACAAAAAATGAACATACTAGTCAAAGATCTGGTAAACCTGTACGGCAAACTTATACAAATGGCCTTTTTATTACAGTAATGTAGGAAATAGAAATTGACCAATCAAGGTTTTAAAAAGCGTAAACGGGTTTCGAGGCGTTTTTCCATGGTTTCACGAGGCGTAAGCCTCAAAACGGAACGAGGCGTAAATTTAATTTTTCCCCTAATAAATACATAATAACACATAAGTCCAAAATATTCTCAAATTCAAAATACATGGGATTCAATATTCTCCACAACTAGGATTTCAACTTTTTAGTGAAATACATGGGAATTGGTGGCCAAAATGTCTTTTCTGGAAGAAGAATACAATAAATCTTACTAGGTCATAGCTAACCTCTTCGTTTTATTAAGCTAAATAATTAATTATACCCAACTATCTAATAAAACTTTAGGCAACTAATCACATAAAGAAATGTCTAATTTAATATAACCTCTTCGTTTTTGGAAGCAGCACTAATAACGGGTGTTTGGAAACAACATTAATTTTGATTCTAATCTAAATATTTTGGGTTTGACTGGCTGAAAATCTAATTAATGATTTAGGTTTAAGCCCAATTACATTAATTTCATAAGAATTCGAATTCTGACCCAATAAAAAAAGGGACCGCCTCAATGAAAAAATGCCTCAAAGGCGCGCCTCGAGGCGTGCCTCGCCGGAACGAGGCGCTCAGAAGAAGCGCATGGACTGAGGCGTACGCCTCAAGGCGTTTTTTCGCCGTTTCGATTCGAGGCGCGCCTCGAGGCGGGCCTCAATTGGGTTTTTTAAAACCTTGTGACCAATATCTAGAAATTGTTCGCTCAGACTTGTTAATAAAGCTCGAGTACTTTTGTGCAAGTTGGCAGCAGCAAGGCTCCAACCAAGGTCTTTCACTCCAAACATCAGATTATCAATAACTTGGAAATAACTTGCCATGTGATTCTTTGAAAATGATAACATCAGTGCTTTTATATGCAATTATATCTTTGATATGCAGATCAAATAATCTTGCATCAAAAGCGAAATTAAAACTCAATGCTTAGACTAAACAGACAACAAATGAGAATAGTAATATACAAGAATAAAACAGCTTTCAAACTAAAAGAGCAAAAATAGATGTGATGGCACCTCAGAACCATCCTCTTCGTCATGAACAGTTCGGCGCCTTACTATTCTTTCTTTGCCCCCATGTGCTACTACCTACACAAAATCCAGCAACACAAAAGCGTCTTATTGATAAAAGAACTAGGAGTACCTATGCATAAGTGTGTTGCGTGTAAATACAAATTCGTAAATACCTCATCCTCTGTATCATCTTCAGGTTCAGTTCTTTTCCTGAATTTCTTTTTTTGACTTTCCTCCTTTTGGGGCGATGGTGCTACAGGAACCATATCATCAGCATCATCATCGTCCTCCAAAATTGTGTAGGTCTTTTGTTTTCGTGCAAGGATTGCTGCCTCTCTTTCTTTTTGTTGATATACCTAGCATGAAAATACACAAGATAGGTAAAAATTAGAATCATTGTTATTATGATGATAGTGTAGTGTTTGAAAATAATTATCGAGCTAATTTGATGTGATAAGACTGGCAAATCCTACATTTGGCCCTGAAGTCTTGTGCTCCACTCTGACAAAAATTTCTTTGGCGAAGCTAACTGTTTCGGCAGAGGATGAGAGTCCCAAATCCACCAGCTGTTTTATAATCTCAGCGGGAGATGAAGCTTTCTTAGCTGCACCCATATGGAGAAAAAACCTATTGTTATAGCGAAAAACTACAATCCAATTGCTATGGCTTAAACAAAAATGTGTATATTATATATTACGTAGAGTTACAAGTTAAAACAAACTTACACAACGTTATCACATATTGGACAACAGTGGGCTGCGAGTATCCCAGAAGGGACATTAATTTATCAGAAACCCATGTCTTCAAATCACCCATTTGACCTGCCTTCACAGAAAAAAGGAGAAAGCATGTGTAAATGGTCCAGTGTATATATCATAAGGAACTTTCTAATCTACTACTATGCTCCATGAAATGCAAGAGAACTTTATATCTTAATAAACTTCCTAAATTCATTCATGTTAGAGCAACAAATACATAATACGTGATTCAGATTTATTGCAAACTAAGCCCTGGGCATCCAAGCTTTCCGTGCTTTATAAATTAGAATGCTAATTTAAGTAGATTAAAACAGCATTTGCAACGAATAAATTAGAAAAACGAAAAAGAAAACCTGATGTTTAATACCAGTAATATTATATAGTTCAGCAAAGCTTACACGGATAAACTTAATGGCTAATCTCCATAATCATCAATTCATCATCATATACCCATCTTTAAAAACAGAAAAGGAAAAGGCAACAAATCCGAGGGACAATAATAATTTGAATAAGTCGATCAAAAAACAATTGAATTAGAAATTACCAGCTTCTCCCAATTCGATATGCTCTGCCACTTTTAGAAATCGTGGGCGAGGTGAAATAAGCGCTTTGGTTTGTCGTGTTTGTCGGAGAATATAACCCCCGTGTCCAGAACGGGAGAGAGAGCAGCGGCGCGGGAAGGGAACGGTAGAGAGCAGCGCGAGAAGGAGAAGCGAGAGATTTAAGAGAGAGAATTGAGGTTTTGAGTTTTTTTTTTTTTAAAAATAAAAAATAAAATAAAATAAAACCCTAAAACAAGTGGGAGGAGGCGGAGCTGCCGGTGCCTCCGGCTGAGTTTGGCCGTTAAACTTGAATTATTTTCGAAGAAAATTGAAAGATTATTCGATAGAAGTTTTTATAGGAGGAAGGATAGATCGAAGGTGCGACTGTTTGGAGTAGCTGCAGAATTTATCAAATATTCACAAGTGATATTTACGGCTTATTAGTATTTTTATTTATTTTTCCTTAAAATTAAAAATAATTATTTTTAAGTAAAATTAAGTAGTTTTGTAATTGATTTTAAAAAAATTGATATTTGAGATGGACTAGTGTGCATCATGTTGCACATGCAACATGATCTAATTGCCCAATTTTGATCCATGTTTGACTCGTTGACCCGCTTTAACTCATGTGTTGATCAGTTTTTTTTTTTTCGTATTTATTTTTTTTCTTTTTTTTTTTACTTTTTTTTTCTTTTTCGTTTTTTTAATTTTTTTTTGTCTTTTTTTCATCTTTTTTGTTTTTTTCCTTTTTTTCGTCTTTTTGTTTTTTCGCCTTTTTCGTTTTTTGGTCTTTTTCATTTTTTCGTTTTTTCCGTCTTTTTCGCATTTTTCGTTTTTTTTTTACTTTTTCGTTTTTTTTTCGCCTTTTTCGTTTCTCGTCTTTTTTCATTTTTTCACTTTTTTCATCTTTTTCGTTTTTTCATTTTTTTTCGTCTTTTCGGAAATACAAAGAATGACACGATACTTTTTTTCGTTTTGAAATAAAAAAAATATTTTTTGTTTTTTTCCCCTTTATTATAAGGACGAGAGTGTCACTCTTTGTGTACAAAAGTGTCGTTTGTTCTAAACAATGATACTTTTATTCGTTTGTTCTAAACAATGACACTTTCATTCGGGACAATTGACACTTTTGTTTATTACGATTAACACTTTAGGTAATATTTCTGGTTATTATGCTTCATTTTGATTAGTAGATGAAAGTGACACGTTCCTTAATTATGAGTGTCAATTTACTTCAGTGTGATTGACACTTTAAGAAAAATTACACTTTCGTTCGTTGTAATTGACACTTTTTCATAAACAAATGACATTTTTTTTCGAAACAAATCGCATTTTTTTAAAAAAATAATTGATATTCAATAAATGATATAAATGACACTTTATTCAAATACAAATGACACTTTTGTTTGTTACGATTGATATTTTAGATAAGTAACAAATGACACATTTATTCATTATTCATTACAAATGACACGCCTTCCTTATCAAAAAAAATTGGAAAAAAATAAAAAAATTTATTTGTTACGATTGACACTTTTGTTTGTTACGATTGACACTTTCATAAGCAAAGAGTGACACGTCCGTCCTTAAAATAAAGGGAATAAAAATGAAAAAAAAAATGAAAAAAATTTTGTTTGTTGCAATTGATACTTTTGTTAAATTCAAAAATTATGATATTTTAAATACGGGTCAAAGCGGGTCAAAATTGGGTAATTGGATCATGATGCACACAAGTTTTTGCCTTGATATTTTTGGTAAATTCAAAAATTATGATATTTTAAATACCAAAATCATCTCATCTTAATAGATGCTTAAAAGAAACTGCTTAATGAAGATGTTTAGCTGTTTAATTTTAGAGAACCAAACGTAGAAAGCATGTTTTGCAAATATTAAAAAATTATTTATACGGCCAAGAAAGTGCTTCTTCGGCCAAAAAAGTTAATAAGTACTTAAAATAAACTCTTGCAAACACACCCTTAGTGTTTGAAAAAAGAAATGTGTAAGGTAAAGTTGTTGATTTTACTAATTTGGAAAAGTATGAAGAAAAGAATATACTCAAAGCTGTTGAGAGTAATGGTGGCTTGTTTGCTTCCCAAACATAAAATAGCATTCTAATACACCATCCGTCTCAATTATAATGTTCAATTTTTTATATTTTTATTTCTAAATGAAAATTAATTTTCCCATCATATTATTAAATAAATTCAAAATTTCTATACCAATAAAAGTGAGAAAATATTTTTACATATACAAAATAATATGCTAATAATAAATATAGGAGTATTCTTATGATACTCTAGGGTCATGAAAACTTTCAAAGTCTTTAACTACTAGACACTTTGTGTGCAAGAAAAACCTCATATTGTTTCTAATGAGTTTGCTACTGAAGATAGGAGTAGGAACTCTAAACAAGATTATGAGGATGCCAGTAAAAAGCTATAGGATCTAAACTTGAATGACAATGTTGAAAAGATCCATTATTGTCAGGATGATGGTTCACACAAAGAAGACACAACACCTCAATCTCAACCAACAATAGTAGTTGAACCGAGTAATTCTACCAAACATAATCAATTTTAGGTAACTCGGGTCGATGAAGAAACGCAAGTGGTAACTGAGACATATACTAAGAATAACAACTCAAGGGGACAACTAATATTCCTAAGCTAAATTCCCTAAACCTGAAAACTTAGTAAATCATAATCTTTTTTTTTATGACGAGGAACCCGCAGCCGCTACCTTTGGTGCACACAGTGTAAACCTCGCTCATGTGCCAGTAGATCATAATCTTGTTACTAAATTACTTTGATCGCATAATAGTACTACTAAAATGTCTAATCATTCCATTATATGTATAGAAGTAATTTCATAAGAAGAAACAAGGAGAAGACGATCTTGGTTAAATGCTCACTCTTTAAACTTAATCATTGGAGATCCTTCAGCAGATAAGATTCAAATTCTGCTAAGGAAAAAGTACATTATACTCCTGCTTCTTGTCTGCTGAAGAACCTCAGACCATTGAGGACGCACTAAAAGATATCGACTGGATTATTGCCATGTAAGAGGAGTTGAACCAACTTATCAGAAATGAAGTTTGGGAGTTTGTTGATCGACCATCACATCAGCACGTAATTGGAACTAAATTGGGTCTTCAAAAACAAGCGTGATGAAAACAATATCATCGTCGGGAATAAAGCTTGATTTGTGCCAAAGGCTACTGTCGAGCTGAAAAAATCGACTTCGAAGAAACCTTTGCTCTAGTTACAAGATTGGAAGTTATAAGTCTATTCGTAGCATATGCTGCAACTTATCGATTCAAGGTATATCAGATGGATGTGAAGAGTGCCTTCCAAAACGGGATGCTGAAGGAAGAAGTCTATGTGCAACAACCGTCTGGCTTGCAACAGGATAATCAGGTGTACAGACTAAGCTTGGTACAATACCTTATCTGATTTTCTCCTTCAGAAAAGGTTTTCGGAAAGGAACAGGTGATCGCACATTATTCGGTATAAGAATGGGAAACGACATCTACCAGTGCAAATCTACGTGGATGATATGATCTTTGGGTCCAGAAATGTGACCATGTGTTACCATTTTGAGAAGATGATGAAAGAGAAATTCGAAATGTTGATGATAGGTGAGATTAATTTCTTCCTTGGTCTTCAAGCTAAGCAAGAAGGAAATTTTCACCAATCAAGTCAAATACACTCGATATCTCATCAAGAAGTTCGGTTGCGAATCCAACAAGCCTGTCAGAATCCCTATTAAAACTAATATGAAACTTGATCTTGATAAAGAGGGAGTATGAGTGTACTCTACTAACTATTATGTTATTATTGGTTCATTGTTATATCTTACTGCAAGCAGACCTGACATAACTTATAGTGTATGTGTATGCGCAAGATTTTAGGCGAATCCTAAGTGAAGTCATCTAGACTAAAAAATACTAATAATCTATCTACTTTTGGATCTTTAATCCAATTTTGTTTATTTTCTTAGTATTTATTTAAAATGAAAATAGGTTTAAGGTTTTATTTAAATATATTTATTTTAATGCAAATTGAAAATTCATATTTGAATTTGTGTTGTTTTACGAGTGATTTTATTTCCTAAAAACTTGGAGAAAGTTTGACTAATTAGTTGTTCCAACAATAATCCTACTAAAAGTAATCGGGTAAAATTTAAAGTGTTGTAAATATATTTTATATATATACTTACCATATATTGTGATGACCATGTAAACCCTAAAAACTCATGAGCTCATCTTGTACTCTATAAATAGAGGTCTCCACCATCATAATAAGATACATCTAATTTCCGTCTTCTCTATTATTCCCTCATTCAATATAGTTTATAACACGTTATCAGCACGAGAGACTCTTTTCAAAAGACGAGACGATATCCACGGAAGGTATAACTTCGATTCTTCTTTAATTTTCAAAAGACGAGACGTCTCCAATCTTCACATGGTATTATGACTTCATTTTTTTTTTAAATTAAAACTTGCATATATCCATTCTCTTTTAGAAAAAAAAAATCGTTTATGATTTGAATCAATTTTTACTATATGATCATTCACGTTATTCAAGAGAATGAGAATTATTATATTATTATTTCTTATTCAAGTTCTTTATGCGACGTGTTCTATTAATCAATTGATGCTCCAAAAGTAGCACAATTAATATTCCTGAAGAATACTACTTAATTTTTTGTTGCTCTAGAAGTAGCACAATTAATATTCCTGAAGAATATTACATGCTCTTGAAGAGCTTTTACTTTACGTTTTTATTTATTTGTTTGTTTGTTTGTTTGTTTGTTTATCTAATGTTAAATAACAATTGTTGCTCCTGAAGTAGCACAATTCATATTCATGAAGAATATTAATGCTCTTGAAGAGCAATTCAAAACCATATTTTTAACTTAAATTATTGCTCTAGAAGTAGCACAATCAATGTTTTAAAATAAATAACATGCTCTTGAAGAGCATTTACAATCAATATTTATATGTAAGTTTTTTATTTATTTGTTTGTTTATTTAATGTTTTAATCCATATTGTTGCTCAAGAAGTAGCACAATTCATATACATGCAGAATATCACATGCTCTTAAAGAGCAAATCAAACTTACTTATTGAAATGATTTAATTATTTCTCTAGAAGTAGCACAATTTAATATTCCTGTAGAATATTACACTCTCTTGAAGAGTTATTTATTTTATTTATGTATTTACTATGTACCCCAGTTTTTTTTTCTTCTGCATATTGTATAACATGTATATATATATTTACATATAATCTTAATTTGTTGCTCCCGAGGTAGCAACAATTAATATTCCTAAAAAATATTATCTATTTTTCTTCTGAGCAATTATATATTATGTCTTATTGATGGACGGATCTTGGTTCTTAAATTATTATTGTTGTTGCTCCCGAAGTAGCACAATTGATATTCCCAAAGAACACGACACGTTCTTGAAGAACAATTGAGTTTCTACAAAATATTACATTTCGCCTGAACTATTTTAATATAGACTATGTTGGGTTATGAGTCAGTAGATGATACTTAGCATTTTGTTGGGTAAAACAATATTGGGGGAAATCATAGTGTTCATGCTATGGAATTGAAGATCCCAAAACCCAGCTGGTATCAGTAATGTAATGTCGATAGGACTAGATGATGTAATAGGCTAGACTGATTTTATTTTTCTTTATCTTTTGTGTCTAAGTCCTATACGGGGTAAAATGTTGGATTGATCTTCAGTAGGAAGTTTACTTTCCAGAACCCCACGTCATCAATGTAAGAGCTTGTGTTCTTAACTCATCAGCTGATGTTCGCTCAGTATAAGACATCTCATCAGCTGACAGACATCAATAGAAGAACCTCCTATACAAGCTCAGTACCTTCGGAGTCATCAGCTGACTACACTCAGTTGAACATTTTCATCAGCTGACTCAGACGAAGAAGACAGAGACTGCATCAAGTCTACTGTATCCGACAGGAAACGACCCAGCGTTTAACATCACTCGAAAGTCAGCATAAGATCATACGAGGATGAGTGAGAGTCAACTCCGATGAAGACCGATGCCTGACATATCTCACCTACCACAAACCTCGACCAATGAGAAGTCGTCAACGCACTACCTGCTCTGACCAACTAAAGCTGCTCTCATGCACAGTAATCAACAACTCTGCTGCAACAATTCGAACATATGACTGTTTTCCTTAGAAGCTTGTGACACGTGGCATCGTCCTCTCCAACGGGCAAATGCCTGGGTCACGACTATAAATAGAGAAGCAAATTCGAGCTCCACGCACGGGATATCAAAGGGATAAAACGCTCAAGCTTTCGAAACAACTCTAGCGCATTCAAGAAAAATCCAGCGAAGAACTTGCCCAATAGAATACCTTTAGTTCTTCTCTCTAGAGTTCTTTAGATCACTCTTCTCTATCTAAGATCAACGTTTATATCTATAGCTTAGAATCTCGAAGGAGTTCACTTTTAGTGATTGTTCTTATTGTA
Source organism: Lavandula angustifolia (assembly GCA_028984105.1). Classification (NCBI taxonomy): domain Eukaryota; kingdom Viridiplantae; phylum Streptophyta; class Magnoliopsida; order Lamiales; family Lamiaceae; genus Lavandula; species Lavandula angustifolia. The sequence goes on from CM054817.1 coordinate 20,850,153, forward strand.
AGAACTCCTTAGTTGGAGAAAATCCCCTCCCCTTCAAACTTAGGTTTGATCTGTAAAGTCGCTAAGAACTATAACTTAGAAGGGTCTGTCCAGTGCACAGATACCTTGCTGAGGCTTGCTGAGATTAATCAACAAGACCTCCTGTTCAGCAGGACCGTGGACGTAGGATCTTGCGTATCCGAACCACGTTAAAAATTGCTTGTGTCATTTACTGTTTTATTGCACTGCATACAAACATTTTACAAACTCATATCTTGCATAAAACGTATTTGAAAGGTGCACTAGCCAAAATCTTTTAACTTGTGAAAATCACGTTTTCAACTGAGACGAATCTCCGAGCCCTACACACTTATCCGCACTAAGTCCTCGACTGAGAATCAAGTACTGACAAAAGTCAGTAGGAGAGACTCAGTAGTTGGCACACTCTGACCCGCGATCAGAAGGTTACTATTTGGCACTGTTCATCAGTAGCAACCTACAACTCAGCTATCCTTCGCGTTTGAGAAAATAAACAGTACTCAGGTGTATTCACCCCCCCCTCTACACCTGACTCTCGTCTCCGGACCTACAATTGGTATCAGAGCCACAATGTTCTTCTGATCATCGGTTCTGAAACTACTGGTCTTCTCGAACAGATCCTGAAAACGTTTTTCACTGCACAAGCATCTCGTCATACATCCTTATACTCTTACCCATAATGTCTGATATGTCAGGTATTCGGATGGTGCCGATGTTCTCCGTAGAGAACTATACGGTATGGCGCGTGAGAGTGGATGCGCACCTAACATTGCTGCATGACAGCATGACGGATGTCCTTGAGACAGGACCCATCATTCCCATGATCGACATCGTACAATTTGCAGCTGTGGGAGGTGTAGGGGCCAGATCAGGGATCCAATAAATTCATTAATTCATTAATAATGATTTCTGAGAGACAATAAATTAATAGGCAACTAATTGGGCCAGATCAGGGATCCAATACAAGAAATAAAGTTGGGCCTCAAACTAATTAATTATCCATGCTCAGCCCAGAGCAAAATTAATTAATAAACACAGATTCATTCCACTAGAGAATCCGTGCTGACTTACCCCTTTATCCCAAATTGAGCATGGGCTTGCATTTTAGACTTAATCGATCTCCGTATTTAAGATAGAAATATTCATTAATTAATTAAGCTCACTGACAGCTTAAATTAATTAACATCTTATACTCCTGAGTAGTACCACTCGACCTTATTAACACACCTGAACTTAATCAACCGGCCGGGTTTAGTGTGCTAATCCTTTCGAGTTCCTCAAGGGATATTATCAATCCATTTTACTAGGATACGGCTGCAAGATACAGACAACCAACCTGAGCCACAAATAACTACTAACAACCAAGATACGTAGATCCGGTCGCGATGACGTTCACCATAGTAGGTCAAAGTGATAGATAGTCAAATGCACTCAACTGAAGTCTTACCAAGCTTAATACCAGCTAAGTCACCAAGATCTTGGTTCTCCACTAAGGTCAGTTAGGAGAACACATCTCATTGTGATCCGTCAATACACCACCTTCAGTGTACCAGTAAAGACAAGCAGCTAAGACAAGCCACTTCTTACCTAAACTACAGCTTAAACCGACAACTTATCCTGAAGTCGTCTCAGCTGTGATAATTGTTTATATCTTGTCAGTTCAACCAATTTGTGTTGTCTTCTGTGATACCCGACACACCACACAAATCTAACTTTTATACAAGATAAATGATAACATGTGCAAATATATCTATTTATCAGATAGGAGAATAAAATAGTGGTAGGGACAAAACACATTGTATACAAGCATAAAATTTGCTTCCAGTATACAAAATCCGAACAGAAAGGACACTGGAATAATTATAATCCAGATGTCAAGGCAAAACAAAAAGAGACGCAAGTTGCTCTTGTAACTGAGAATGTTCTGGTTTCCTCTTCTACCCACGAATGGGTAGTGGATTCGGGGGCAATTGATCAAGTTTGTTACACCTTGCAAGGTTTCTTGGAGAAAAGGCAATTGAGCAATGGCGAGGTGGTAGTCTCAATGGGCAATAGATCAAAAGTTCCTGCAATTGCCATTGGAGATTTAAATCTATCTATTGATAGTTCTGTTTTAGTATTTAAAGAAATTTAATATGTGCCTGAGTTTAGGCGAAACACTATTTCTGTTTCAAAACTCTGCACCATGGATGGTTATAAATCAAGTTTTGAAAGTGAAGTTTCTATCATGAAAGACGATGATTTTATTTGTGGTGGTCCTTTAAATGGATCTTTATATACTATTACTTGTAAACCGCGTAGTTCTGTTAGAATTGCTTCCTCATCATCAAATCCTAAGAAGAGGAAAGAGGCTTCTAAGGTAAACCAAACTTATCTGTGGCACTTAAGACTAGGTCACATCAATCTTAACGGCACTCAAAGGTTGGTGGAATATAGATCATTGGAGTCTTTCCAAGTTGAACCATTTCCAACTTGCGAAACCTGTTTGGAAGGAAAGATGATGACTAGGCCTTTGAAGGCAAAGGGTTATAAAGCCACAAAAGTATTAAGTTTGATACATTCTGACTTGTGTGGGTCTATGTCTACACAAGCTTGTGGAGGGTATGAGTACTTCGTCACGTTTACTGACGATTACTCGAGGTATGGATATGTTCACCTTCTTCGCCACAAGTTGGATTGCTATGAATCCTTTAAGGAATTCAAGGTAGAAGTGAAGAAGAAGCTAGGTAAAGAAATCAAAACACTACGATCTGATCGTGGTAGGGAATACCTATCCAACGAGTTCAAGGAGTACTTGACAGAATGTGGGATTACATCCCAACTGACAGCACCGGGCACGCCTTAGCAGAATGGTGTGTTAGAGAGAAGGAACCGAAGTCTCTTTGAGATGGCTCGGTTGATGATGAGTTAAGCAACTTTGTCAGTTTCCTTTTGGGGATATGTCCTAGAGACTGCAGCATACTTGCTGAACCGTGTGCCTTCCAAGTCGGTACAAAAGACCCCTTTCGAGTTGTGGAGCGGGCACAAACCCAATATGCACCACTTAAGGATTTAGGGTTATCCTGCTTATGTGCTAAATAGGCAGGCCGACAAATTGGAATCACTTTCAGAAGTGATGTTGTTCATAGGGTATCCGAAGGAAACGAAGGGTGGATACTTTCATGATCCTGAAGAACAAAAGATCATTGTTAGCCCTAACGCTCGGTTCTTAGAAGAGGATTACATTAGTAACCATAAATCTCGAGTCAACATCATCCTTGAAGAATTACGAGGTGGTCGAGTTCCACTTGAACAACCAGTTGTGCAAGATAGTACTCTACGAGTAACTGCACAATCTGTTAAATTAGCGTCTGACACTGTTTGAAGTAGTGGGAGGGTGATATTTACACCTGATCGGTATATGTTCACTAAGGAGACATTTTATCATCTCCCGGCAGATGAACAAGATACCGTGGATCCCTGGTCTTACAACGAAGCAGTGGGAGATATAAATGCGGATTCCTAGCGAATTGTCATGGACTCAGAATTAAGTCCATAATTGATATGGATGTATACGAGATCAGTGAACTACCTGAAGGCTGCAAGACTATTGGTAGTAAGTGGGTATACAAGAGAAAGAGAGAGGACCGAATGGAGAGATCATGGCATTTAAGGATAGGCTAGTGGCGAAGGGTTTTACCCAGAAAGAAGGTATCGATTACGAAGAGACCTTCTCGCCTCTAGCAATGATAAAGTCCATTCGGATTCTCCTTACCATATTAGCTCACATGAACTTAGAGATTTGGCAAATGTATGTCAAAACCGCATTCCGAAACGGTCACCTCGAAAAAGGTAGGGACATCTACATGAAACAGCCAGATGGTTATGTGAAGGAGGGCGAAGAGCATCTAGTTTGGAAGCTTAAGAAGTCTATTCATGGACTTAAGCAAGCTTTCCGGTTATGGCACCAGCGTTTTCGACGAGGTAGTCAAATCCTATGGATTTGTATCGTATCCTAACGAGGTGTGTGTACAATATTTGTGTTAACAGATCAGTGGTGTTTCTTGCATTTTACGTAGATAACATCCTTCTCATTGGCAACAATGTTGAAGTGTTATCAGACGTAAAGATGTGGTTATCCGAGCAGTTTCAAATGAAGGACTTAGGTGAAGCTGCTTGCATCCTTGGGATCAAGGTTATCCGAGATCGCCAGAAAAGGATGTTAAGCTTGTCACAAGTGTCCTACATTGACACTGTTATTGCTCGTTTTAGCATGCAAAAAGCCAAGAGAGGTTCAATACCTTTCAGACGTGGAATTTTTCTATCCAAGAGTCAGTGCCCTAAAACGCCTGAAGAGATAGAAAGTATGAGGCTAGTATCATATGCTTCCGCTGTCGGTAGCCTCATGTATGCAATGCTTTGTACGAGAGCAGATATCTCATATGCTGTAGGCATGGTCTCAAGATATCAGTCTAACCCTATAAAGGATCACTGGACTGCGGTCAAGCATATTCTCAAGTACCTTAAGCGGACTAGAGATTATAGGCTTGTTTAACAGTCAGACAGTCTAGTATCTTTGGGTTATACAGAATCGGATTTCTAGGCTAACAGAGACGAGTAGAAGTCTACCTCGGGTTATGTGTTTACCTTGGGAGGTGGAGTCATTTCATGGAGAAGTGCAAAGCATAAATGCATTGCAGACTCAACCATGGAAGCAGAGTATGTGGCTACTTAAGAAGCTTCAAAAGAGGCAGTTTAGCTCAAGAATTTCCTCCTGGATCTTGATATTGTTCAGAATTTGCCTAAGGCAATCACGATTTATTGTGATAATGCGGGTGCAGTGACAAATTCTAAGGAACCTAGATCTCACAAGGCGTCTAAACACATAGACAGGAAGTACCACATTATACGAGTATTTGTAAATCGAGGTGACGTGGTGATTGACAAAATTGGAACTGAAGACAACCTAGCTAATCCTTTCACGAAGAGTTTACCACTCCCGGCTTACGAGAAGCATGTTCGTGACTTAGGGATAATAGAGATGCTCCCCACTTAGGACTACAGAAACTTTTGTATAAGTGGGAGAAGATGCAGTGATAGATAGGATAGATAGCTGAGATATAGCTGGGTACTAGTTTGTACCTAGATAGCTGAGATATTGCTGAGTACTAGTTTGTACCTAGAACTGACACATTGTATACTAAAAGTTTACTTTAGTATAAGTGGGAGAATTGTTGGGATTTTGTATACTGGAAGCAAATTTTATGCTTGTATACAATGTGTTTTGTCCCTACCACTATTTTATTCTCCTATCTAATAAATAGATATATTTGCACATGCTATCCTTTATCTTGTATAAAAGTTAGATTTGTGTGGATTGTCGGGTATCACAGAAGATAACACAAATAGGTTGAACTGACAAGATATAAACAGTTATCACAGCTGAGACAACTTCAGGATAAGTCGTCGGTTTAATCTGCAGTTTAGATAAGAAGTGACTTGTCTTAGCTGCTTGTCTTTACTGGTACACTGAAGGTGGTGTATTGACGGATCACAGTGAGATGTGTTCTCCTAACCGACCTTAGTGGAGAACCAAGATCTCGGTGACTTAGCTGGTCTTAAGCTTGGTAAGACTTCAGCTGAGTGCATTTGGCTATCTATCACTTTGACCTACTATAGTGAACGTCATCGTGACCGGATCTATGTATCTTGGGTGTTAGTAGTTATTTGTGGCTCAGGCTGGTTGTCTGTATCTTGCAGCCGTATCCTAGTAAAATGGGTTGATAATATCCCCTGAGGAACTCGAAATGATTAGCATACTAAACCCGACCGGTTGATTAAGTTCAGGTGTGTTAATAAGGTCGAGTGGTACTACTCAGGAATATAAGATGTTAATTAATTTAAGTTGTCAGTGAGTTTAATTAATTAACGGATATTTCTATCTTAAATACGGAGATCAATTACTAGGTAACTAATTGGGCCACTAATTGGGCCAGATCAGGGATCCAATACAAGAAATAAAGCTGGGCCTCAAACTAATTAATTATCCATGCTCAGCCCAGAGCAAAATTAATTAATAAACACAGATTCATTCCACTAGAGAATCCGTGCTGTCTTACCCCTTTATCCCAAATTGAGCAAGGGCTTGTATTTTAGACTTAATCGATCTCCGTATTTAAGATAGAAATATTCGTTAATTAATTAAGCTCACTGATAGCTTAAATTAATTAACATCTTATATTCCTGAGTAGTACCACTCGACCTTATTAACACACATGAACTTAATCAACCGGCTGGGTTTAGTGTGCTAATCCTTTCGAGTTCCTCAGGGGATATTATCAACCCATTTTACTAGGATACGGCTGCAAGATACGGACAACCGACCTCGAGCCACAAATAACTACTAACACCCAAGATACGTAGATCCGGTCGCGATGACGTTCACCATAGTAGGTCAAAGTGATAGATAGCCAAATGCGCTCAGCTGAAGTCTTACCAAGCTTAAGACCAGCTAAGTTACCGAGATCTTAGTTCTCCACTAAGGTCAGTTAGGAGAACACATCTATCTGTGATCCATCAATACACCACCTTAAGTGTACCAGTAAAGACAAGCAGCTAAGACAAGCCACTTCTTATCTAAACTGCAGCTTAAACCAACAGCTTACCTTAAGTTGTCTCAGCTGTGATAACTGTTTATATCTTGTCAGTTCAACCAATTTGTGTTGTCTTCTGTGATACCCGACACACCACACAAATCTAACTTTTATACAAGATAAAGGATAACATGTGCAAATATATATATTTATCAGATATGAGAATAAAATAGTGGTAGGGACAAAACACATTGTATACAAGCATAAAATTTGCTTCGAGTATACAAAATCCTAACAACCTCGACCGAGTTGCGCGGAATGCAATCCTGACTACTCTCAGTAATTCACACCTCGGGAGGGTACAAGACTGCAAGACGGCAAAGGAACTTTGGGATGCCCTGGCTGTACTGAGCCAAGGAACCCCGTAGATCAAAGAAAATAAGCTCAAGCTAGAGCTACAAAAGTTCGATGCATTTGTCATAGAGCCCAACGAGACCATTGACGAGCTCAGCGTCAGATTTACCAACCAGATCAATGTGATCAACGGGCTAGGGAGGACGTTCACCAACAAAGAGATGAACACAGAGATCTTGAGAGCGCTACCTCGACTGAAGTGGCTTCCTTTAGCTACTTATTTACGTCGCTCAGATCTTAATGCTCTAACTCTTTGTTTGCCAACAAACAGGCTTCAGGTTCAGCTGAGTTCCAGTCAGCTACATAGATATTCTTCTTGCGTGAAACTGATAACACTATTTTCCCTGTAGATTTATCAATAACATCACAAAAACCAGCGTCAAAAATCACTCTATTCGAGTTGTCACAAAATTGACTAACAGAGAGAAGGTTATGCTGAAGTCCTTCAACATATGATACTCTTGGAACTGTTGCAGTTCCAATGTTGAGTGTTCCATAGCCTCTGGTGTAGCCTTTAGCATTGTCTCCAAACTCGATTCGGGGTCCTTCTTCAGTAGTATAATTCTTCAGCAAGTCCTTTTGGTACGTCATATGTCTTAAGCATCCGTTGTCCACATACCAAGGTTCCTTGTGCACCTACAAAACAGAATTATATTTAGGTACCCTTTATTTTTGATTTTGGGTCCTTAGATGTTAGTTTTGGTAACCCATATCTGTCTCACGACCCTGGTGGTCTCAGACAGTTTCATTCCACTTGTGTCAACATATTTAACCATTGGACTGGTTAATGCTGACTTCTGAGTCTTTTCAGGTTCAGGAGTCCGGATCTTCTGAGTGGGTGGACTGCTGACCTTTGCCTTCTGCACGACTTTCTTCTTTTTCTAACTTTTGGGTCCTCTCCTAACTATTGGATCATAGTAGTATGACCCATACTGAGCTGGATGTGTCAGTTGAGGAGGTCCATACTGATCAGCCCCCTTTGCTTTGCTGGTTCCCCCTTGACTGAACTGGGGTGATCTGGTGCTGATCTTCTTGTCAGATTGCTGATGGGTAGGATGAGGTGCCTTCATCTTTTGTTTGTTCTTGGCTAGGGGGTTTAGTATATCTGCATTGATGGTCTCCCCTCGAACAAACCTATCAGCTAGCCGGGTTTCTGAGCATACGGGGGTAGATGAGGAGGCTCCCTGGCTGAATCCAAGTCCTTTCTTGCAATGCTTGGGCTTGTTGCTTGCTAGCATAGCCTCCAGCTTCTTTTCAGCGCCCATGTATCGCTCTGTCATCAGATTCCTCCAGACATCATCACTTTTCTTCAGCATTCCATGCTCGGTCTGAAGCCCTGACAACTCTTGCTTCAATAGACTCAGTTCAGTATCTTTCAGAGTCAAGTCTTTGGTCAGGACTGAGATCTGATCTTCTTGATGCTGAGACTTGGCCAACAGAGAGTTTATCTCCTCCCTGAGTCTCAACTCAAGTCCTTGTGACTCAGTAACGACCTGACTTTCCTGAGAAAGTCTCTAATTCTCCACTTTCAGGGTATCCAATTCCTGAAGAGTCTTACTAAGTTGCAAACTCATCTGAATCTGCTCGTCGAGTAGTTCTTCATATGCGATTGCGACGTCCAGATTCTCGTCTGCACCTGAAAGAGTGTCGTGTGTACAGTGTGAGGAGGAATTAAATGGTTCATGAGAGTTTACCTCATCCTCTTCTCCTGCCATGAGACATTTTTCAGCATCTTCTTCAGCTTCAAGTTCTAGGGCCATGAAAGTTGCTTCATCATCAGATGAATCTATGAAGGAGTCGACTTCATCTGAGTCATCTGAGAGTTCACCAGCAATGTATGCTTGTCTCTTCTTGATGAACTTCTCCCTTCTTGCTTTACGTGCTTTGCTCGTTCGGCGATGCGAGCTCGGGGACAGCCATACCGATAGTGTCCCGGCTTCTTGCGCTTATAGCGGTGGTGACTCTTTCTTCCTTACTTTCACCGTCTTTCGATTGTGCTTTGAGTCAATCCTTTTTCCCGCATTCGAAGTATGCGAGTCAGGAGTGCGCTTTGGCGTATATTCAGACTTACCCTTGGATTCTCTGAGGGCTTTAGTCACTTTTCTGCGCCTCTCCTTCTCCTTCTGATACTTTACGGCAAGCAGTGCGTATGTTAGTGAGTGAAGGTTCAGCCTTGCTAGACGCTGGAGATGATGTGCTGACTGATGCTTTGAAGGCATGGTCGACTTTAGTGTCAGCTTCAGCTCGCTGTTTCCTTTGAGGTATGCCAAACTTGAATTCCTCTGCTTGAAGTTCTGAAAAGATATGGTCAGGAGTAACAATATCTAAATGAGAATGACATAATAAGGTAGCAAAAGGAGTCCAGTGACCGTCTGGCAGTGCCCTCAAAATTTTGAGATTCATCTCGGGGTTGGAGAATGTCTTTCCCAGCCCGTTGATAATCTGACGTTGAGATCTTCAATGGTGTCACCAGGCATGAGTGACAATCTCTCCAGCTTTTGGAGTTCCAGCGCAAGTTTATTTGCTTTAATCTTCTGCGTCCCCCGACTCAGTAGCACTAGAGCATCCCAGAGTTCCTTTGCAGACTTGCAGTCCTAAACTCTCTCGAGATAGGAATCACTCAGGGTGGTCAGTATGGCGTTTCTGGTGACGCGGTCTAGGTTGTGAAGTTTCTTCTCCTCTGGGGTGAAGAGACTTCTATCCTTGGGAATCTTCTTCCCGGTCACCATTCCACCTCCATCTGCTGGATCCTGAGCTATGATGCTATCGATCATGGGAACGATAGGTCCGTCCTCTAGAACCTCTGTCATGCTGTCGTGGAGAGAGGTCAGATGAGCATCCATTCTGACCCGCCATGCTCCATAATTCTCTACTGAGAACATGGGTACCATCCTTATACCTGACATATCAGACATGATAAATAGTGATATGAATGAAGAATGATATGCAGTGAAAACGTTTTTTTCGGATCCGTTCAAGTAGACCAGTTTCAGAATAACAAGAGTCTTATAGAACTCCTGCTCTGATACCAATTGTTGGTCCCGAGAGCACGTTCAGGTGTAGTGGGGGGGGGGGTGAATACACCTGAAACCGATTTTCTCAACTTAAATACGAAGTCCTTTTTCAGGATGATGTCGTACTGAACAAGTTCAGTAGACCAGATAAGCTGTTCTGAATCGTGTTGGCAGAGTGATTGACTCTACTGAGACCTGCTAGCTGACTGAGAGTCAGAATTCAGTATCTTGCAGATAGAGTTCAGTGGTGCAGAATAGTGTAGGTCCAATTCAGTTGAGTTAGAAAACGTTTTTATCAAAACAGTTTCAGTTGATTAGTGCAGTCTATTTAGTTTACTGAAACTCAGTTGAATGATTTAAGAAGGTTTTTCAGTATGAACAGTAAATCAATGCAACAGTTAAGAACAGAACACACGACACAGAGATTTTTAAAGTGGTTCGGACACAAAAATCCTACGTCTATTGTCCCGAAAGATCATGAAGCTATTTATTATACTGAGGTAGTCTCAGTTGGTTTGTACGCTGGACAAACACTGGTCTTGAGATTTATGCTGAGCAAGTCTCAGTTTACACGGTTATCAAACTGAGTGTTTGAAAAACTCTCCAACTGTGAAGGAGTCCTTTACAATAAGGATTAGTTCAAAGATGAACTTCTTCGTCTAAGCTATGGATATATGCTATTGAGCTTAGGTTAGAGGGATAGGGAACAAGAAAGTGGCTTCTAGAACGACGAACAACTGAATATAGCTTTGGGTTCGTGTATCGTCGCTTGGATACTAGAGGATGTATGAAAAAGTTAAGCTTGGTTCCCTATAAGCCAGAATGTAGTCTTTCGCCGGAAATAGATTCTTCGAACTTCTTGCGGAAGACTTAGGCTTTTCGGATTAGCTCGTTTGAATGCTCTGTGTGTTCTTGGTAGTTCATTTTTTTCACGTATTCGTGTTCGTTTTTCTCGTGAGCTTCAAATTTGATTTATCCCTTTATTTATAGAGAAGAGATTAGGATAGATCCGTTGGAGACGACAATCCTTTGTCTCTCTCTTTTGGGTAGCTAACGGCTCTTTTGAAGTATGGTGGCAGTGTCTTTTCCCTCCTTTTCTGGAAAGTTGTTGACTAGCAGCTTTAAGCAGATATAGGTTACGTGTCTGCTTGTCATTGGTCGAGGTTCAGAAAGTGGTTGAGACAGAACAGACTTCAAGGGGATCTGAAGCTGACTTCTCTCTTCCTCGTATTGACATTGCTGAAAGGTGACATCAAAGATTCTGACAGTTAGAAGACTCTGTTCGTTGCTGAGTTTGATCTCTGATTCAGTAGCATTCTCCTGCTGAGTCTGCTCTACTTGAAGATCAGCTCTAAGTACAGTGAATCGCTCTGCCTGCGAGTCCAGTTCTGCGAATCATTTCGCATATCTTGCTCTCGTTGAGTCCAGTATTTACTGAGTCTTCTACTTCTGGTGCTGAGGCGGATAATCTATTGAGTGCCTGAACCAGAGCAGAGGGTCTGCTGAGTCTGAACAAAACAAAATACAATGTAATGGTTCATCAATCAATATAGGGTTTTAGGATCTTCAAATCTTCATAAATACATTCAGAGCACAGGGCTACTGACTGTTTCACAGCATAGAAGACTGAATCATTTCCCACTATTATCGGCACCGCTGAGGGTAGAATCATTACCCAACATTCTCCATCTCTGTATTTATGATTAGGGCAGTCTTCCACCAATCTATTAAAGCGTTCCCAATACTCGCTGAGGTGTTCATCATACTCCTGGTGGATACTTGATATTTCTTTCCTCAGGGAGCTTGTCTTTGTTGCTGGAAAATAGTATTCTAGGAAGGTAGTCTCCATCTGTGGCCAATTCTCAATAGAGTCTGTGCGCAGACTCGAGTACCACATGTTGGCTCTGTCGCATAGTGCATAAGGGAATGCAACTAGCTTCACTTGATCGTCAGTTTGCTGGCCAATTTTCTTCTGGAGCCTACATATCTTCTCAAATTCATTCAAGAATGAGAATGGATTTTCATTCGTCTTTCCATAAAACTTAGGCAGGGCATTCAGCACCACTGCCTTGAGTTCCACATAATTTTCACCATAAGCGGCGATCTGCACAGGGTCCTTCCGCTTCCTGGCAGTATGTTCATTGACCTCGAGGACCCTTGGATCATCTTCTTCCATGATTATTTCGGATTCTATTTTTGATTTAGAATTAGATTCTTCCTTGTCAGTTTGGTCCTTCTCGGCTTGGTCCTTCTCAGCTTGGGCAGTTTGGCCCTTCTCAGCTTGGTCCTCTGCCCGGACAAATTGAGTATCTCGGACTTCTGGGTGACTGGCTTCAGTACCAGCCTCACTCGCAGTCTCTGTATGCAGAGGTCTTTCGCCCTGCGACTCCAGTTCGGTTTGTTGCTTACGTAACCGTGTCTCCTTCCTAAGTCTCCTGGCAGTCTTCTCAATTTCAGGGTCTAGCCAAAAAATTGGGTTGAACGAGCCACTCATAAACACCTAGAAGAAACAATTAGGTAGAACAAAAATAAAAAGGTCAGTAGAAAAGGTTAGTTTAAATCAAAACGCCAGTCCCCAGCAACGGCGCCACTTCGTCGTTAAAATCAGCCGCAAACCAAACAATATTTATAAATATACCTGCGACAGACAACTAAACTAATAAAAGCACATTCAGCAGTAGGGATCGAATCCACAGGGAATGGGCAGATTTAAGTAATTTATCTCTAAAGACCGAAAAGGGGTTTGGTTAGTAACCACCATTAATTTTGGGTTTAATTAACACTAGGCAATAATCATAAACTGCGCAATTAAAAACAGGGGATGAGAACAAATATTAAAGGCGACTCGGCTTTGGGCAGATCCACACTAATCGGCCTCCAATCCTCGATTCTAAGATTAATCGGTTTCCTAAGGTTGCCCGGTTAAGGTGCCGTGTTGAGCACGGACGCACCTAAATCTTATTCTTGAAATGGAGAAGGAATATTGAGCATTAACCTACTCCCTACCCTAGTGTCGATCTAACATGTTGAGCATTGCATAGATCTACAACTAAGGAGCATTAATATCCAAGAAACCGAACTAGCAAAGCTACCCATGTTGAGCATGAAAGTAACTCCACCATCTCCCCTGCCTGTTCAATACCACCCCAGTTAACCTCGGTTGATCAGTCCTAAGTTATCTTAAACAGGCATCTACATAGATCTGGACAGAAACACTTAGCTAACCAATTTTAAGCACATTAAGATCTCATGGAAGGCAAGGATCGGGTGTTTCACTGCCCTAGCCGAATCTAGGGCTTAACTACACATATTTAAACTACGAAAGCAAGAAAACATGCAAGAGAAAGACATCATAAATGCAGAAAGCTAACTGGAAGAACAATAACTTCTAAACCTTAAATAAACAGAAATAAGTGAAGAATTAAATGAACGAAACAGTGCAGAAAACAGAGAACATACTGAGGCAGATCTTCGCGAATTAAATGCTTGAGCAGAGGCGAGAATTAAAGAGCTTTTACTATCTAACTTGAAGATTGAAGAACATGAACTAAACTATAGAGAGTTTTGAATTTAGAAAGAGAAAACTAAAGTAGTGAGAGAAAGTGACTAGAGAGTTATGATAAGTTGTGGGATATCATCCCTTACATAGCCAAAAGTATAATATTATATCAAAAAGTAAGTCTTTCATCAAATCAACCTTTGCTTATTGATCCCTCCATGCATTAATTGCAGTATGGGCGGATTTGACCAAAATGGGGGGAGCTGATGGGAGCAGGTCGGCTGTGAGAGGAACTCTTGCCAGGCTGGGCGGCTGTGGCAGGAAAACATCCTGTCGTTGGACTTTCCACACCAATTCCATGTCATAGCTTGTAGCTTAACCAAAAGACCTTCCCTCCATTTTCTGCCAATATAGATGGGCTGGGCTTCATCATTTCTTTATTCAATTCATTTCTTCGGCCTACTTATGCTGGCCCAAATGGAAGGTCCAAATCCTGCCCAGTTTTCGTCTAACAATCTGGCCCAAAACTCCTTGATCACATAAATCATGCATGCAGCTTCCAATACGTACATGGGCAACATTCACCACCTTTTCGCCTATTATCCACCTCCTACATGCATAAACCCGAGACAAACAAGCATAATATCGGTAATATAAACGCAACAATTACGTGCTTATCAACAAGCTCGGTTGGATAGAAGCAAGGTTGGACAAGCTGGACGAGAAGTTGGATGGATTTGAGAAGGAGGCGATAGCTCGCTTGGACGAGCTGAAAAATCGGTGAACCATTCCCCCAGTCAGTCAGTCAGTTTTTTTATTTTTTGTCTTTATTTTTATTTACAGTCTTTGTGTCTGTTTCATCCGCATTCTTCTATGTTTTTTTTACTTGCTCGAGGGCGAGCTAGGTTGAAGTGTGAGGAGGTTGTTTTAGGTTTGTGTTAAAGAGAGATTTGAGCCTTCAAAGTGGGACACTTCCCACTATTTTCTTGAGAGTGACGTGTTGCAAAGTCTCCATAGCTTGTGGTCATGTGTGATAGATGATAGGAGGCAAATTAGGGTTAACCAATTTGAGCTTTTAATTCTTTCAATTCTTACCTTTGCTCAGTCCCTAGTTAGCCACTTTGAAGCCTTGACTTGTTCTTTCATGAGTTATTTAAAGAAGCCAAGCATTTCAAAGCCTTTCTCTTGACCCTATGTATGCATGTGTTTGTTGTGGTAATTCATAATTTGAGGCAATTCTTTTGAAGAGATTTTATGAGAATTTATTGGAGAAAGATTGTTGAACTGATATCCCCCTGGAATTATACTGTTTTACATTCTAAACTCTGTCGATAGTTAGTTTGGCTAGACAGAGTGTTGTACTGAAAAGAAAAAAAATTGAGAAGGGGGGCTAAAAAAAAATGTTGAAGGTGCAGAAAAAGAAAAAGAAAAAAAAAAGAAAAAGAGAAGAGCACCTGTTGAAAGAAAGAAAGGGAAGAATGAAGTCTGAATATTTTTATTCTGCCTTGCCCAAGTTGAATGTGAAGAAAATTTCCATCTGTGCTGAACTGTATATCTCTTATGTTGACTATCTGCTTGCCTGAATCAAATGCCTCAGTGAATAGCATGCTGCATACTTGTGTTTAAATTTTTAGAAGCTTAGGACCCCTAGGATTCCCTACCATGTCATATATTTGAATAAGTCCTAAAGCCCCATTACATCCAAGAGAAACACCTCTTTGAGTTGCTAGATTGACCACTTGCCATTGTAACTGTGTGACTATGTTTTTATGAGCGGCTTACCTGGACTAGATTAGAGAGAGCTGAGTGAATCGGTGAGCTAGTTCAGTTATGCTTATGTTTTGACCAAGCTGATATCTGAATCCATGGTTTGAGAATTATGTTGCTTGACTTGTCTGATGAAGGTTTTGATTGCATTGCATGTTTGGACAGAGACTGAGAATCATGGACATTTCATGGCGGCTTGGTATGCTTTAATGTTAAGTCTATTGTGTTTGAGTCTGTTTGCTTGATTTCTTTTCTTTGAATTTGAGTCTCGTGTCTTAGTGTTTTTTTATTTCTGTTCCTTGAGTCTGTTTTGAGTCTTGGGGAATGTTGATTCGAGTAGTAGTATTCTTTTGTTCATCCCATACTTGAGGGCAAGTATGATTCAAGTGTGAAGATAATTGATGTGTCAATTTTATACTACTCGAATTCACCCAGTCCTGACGCTCATCTTGTCCAAGTTGATGTTGTTTTGTGCACATAAATGTCTATTTTCAGTAGGTTTTTGACCCGATGACGAGGTGGCAGTCCAGAGCTGAATTGGAGTTATTTTGGCTCGTTTTAGAGATAAAACGGGGCTTAGATCGAGAAGGAAAGATATGCTAAAGATTTGGAAGCTTAAAGATATTTAAGGGTCGAATTCTACAAGGAAAAGGAGTCTTGGAGATCAAGATACTCAAGATTTGCCCTAGATATTATTTCCTTTGGAGGATAAGCTTCAAGATTTATGTAAAGGGCTGGAGTCGAGAGCATTCTACACAACCTTTCAGCGCTTAACGCCATTCATTATCCTTTAGTTTCGTTCTCTTCCATTGCCGATCTTAGTCCTGTAGGCGTAGTTTAGATTTAGTTTTCAGCTCAAGTATTCAAACACTTTATTGTTTTCTTAGTTTAGATACTTTCAAATTTCAGCACTTAAAGATTTCAGCACTCGTTTCAGATTTCCAGTTTTAATTAAACCTTTCGTTCAGTTTATGGTTTTGGTATTCTCGCTTTTAAGATTTTCGCACTCTAGTTTACGTTGCATGCTTTCATACTTTTGTACTTTATTTTATGTTCTGAACATGTTCGTTACGTTGTGCTTGTCCAAGTTAAGTATGTGTAGCTAAACCTTTTAGGGCTTCGGCGAGGATGACAAATATGAGATACAAACTTTGTGAGATCTAATTAGACGTAGTAATTAAAGACTAGGGTTTTGACTTAATTTAGATTAGAAAGATTTAATTGGATTAATTTAAACCTGATCAATTTAGGTTATGAAGATTAGTGTCAGATTGTTCAACAACTTAGGCGACGAAGCTATCGTAATGGTAGTCGAATTAAGGAGGTTAATCGTCTATATTAGCTTGTGCAACAACAACAGCGATTAAAATTGGGTTCCTTCCTCGTAAAGAAATCTAATCATTAAATCTAGGATTGTTCAACAAGCTAGGTTGTGGTTAGGTTAGGGAGTAGCGGAAATTTGTTCAACAAGCCACTATCGACTAAGTAGGTAGGAATTGGAGTATGTACGTGTTCAACACTGTATCCTATAACTGATTGATTCTAGGAATTAATTAAATCTATGGATCAATGATCGAAGTAGTTGTCTCATACGAGTTACCTGAAGCCGAGTCCGCCTTTCTTTACTTGTTTTATCTAAATTTACTTTTCTACTATTTAATTTTATTTGCCTAGGTAATAAACCAAAATTTATGCATGGTTGTATCACCAAAACTTGATCAAAAGGATAGATATAGTTGATTTTCACTGTTCCCTGAGTTCAACCATGTTCTATACTAATTATAAAATTCTGAGTGTGTGCATGAATTTTATTTGGTGTGAAAACAACGACCACCACACATATAAAACATCTTTAAGTACTAAAACTGAACTATAAAAAGATAGATGTATCTCCAATGGCAATTGCAGGAACTTTCGATCCATTGCCCATTGAGACTACCACATCGCCATCGCTCAATTGTCTTTTCTACAAGAAACCTTGCAAGGTGTAACTAACATGATCAGTTGCCCCCGAATCCACTACCCATTCGTGGGTAGAAAAGGAAACTAGAAGAGTCTAAGTTACAAGAGCGACTCGTGTCTCTTTACATTCAGTTTTCCAATGTCCAACCTTACCACACTTGAAACACTTCCCCTTAGGTTTTAGAACCCCTCCGGTAGGAGCTAACTTTGTGCTCCCACTACCCTTCTTGACCTTCGTAGCCTTCTTGCCCTTTTTCTGAAATCTACCTTTTGGAGGGTTCCTTGAGTTGCTAGTAGTGTTCAAGACTTGGGCCCCCTTACCTTTAGTCTTACCCATAATTCCTTCTGCAGTGAATAACTCACTCGAAAGTTCATTTAGAGTGTAGTTTTTCTTTGACATCACTACATTTAGGCGAAAAATCTCGTATGACTTAGGTAGTGAATGCAAAATGATATCAATCTTGATGCCAAGCTCCAAGATACCACCAACATTTGCAAGCCGATCTAGCAGCTCGATCATATGTAAAATATGCTCCTGCACGGATGCACCTTCGGTCATAGAGCAGGTCGTAACCAGCCTCAAGAGATAAAATCTCTGAGATCTATCGGTCTCACCGAACTTTCAGCCATAGAATCCCATATCACTCCCGCATGAGCGTGTTTTCATACTGTGACAAAATGGTAGATAAAATGACAAAACGAGTCTTGTCATTATCTTCTATCCACTTCTCTGATTGCCTTATCTGCTCTTCAGTCGCCCCTTTTCTTTCGTGGGAGTTCAGGCTCAAGGGTACTGAGAACATATATTATTTTCTCAGTTTTTGGAACAATAGTGTAAGGTTTCTCTTCCACTCTTTATGAAATCATTTATATTTAAGCACATCAGGGTTTGGTTGGTGAAACTGATTAGGAACTTATGAAATTTTTGAACAGACATATCTGAAATATAAAAACATGTTACATTCGCACATAATTCGTAATTAACCATCATAGTAACCTCTTGAAAAACCAATGATGTTAAATACTCGAATAGCCCTAGAGATCACACTCGTAAGCCACTCAGGTGGACGTTTACTTGTGCACCCCTAGACAAAGCTATATACCTAGCTCTTTAATTCCAATCCACGCCTAGATTCTTAAGACAAATATAATTAATAATACGATATTTCTGGACCATGTCACTATTAAAATTAAAATGCGTGAAGGGACTTCTTAGGAAGTTGTACTCGCGGTGACATCTAAGCTTTGACCATTAATTTGACCGAATTAACATCAAATTCTCGAAATTGGCATACTTACGCAAACCATACCGCATTCAATTTGATTTAATTGGTCATCCTATTTAATTATTATCTACTAGAGTACTCGTGTTCACTAGGTACGTAAGCCACTCAAGTGGACGTTTACGACTTCGCTCCCAGTACTCAATAATAATTAAATATCCTTTCGGAAAACTCATCTTATAAAACTCGTAGTTCAAAAATATAAAAGAAAGCCATTCAGGTGGTGTTTACTTATATAATTGTTCCACTTTTATGTAGGGTCCAATTGATGGAGGTCTGAATTAATGTTTAATATCCAATTTGATTGGAATCTAATTAAATATTAATTATTTTATTATTTGCTTAGTCTTTTTCTTCAAAAGGTTCGTTTTGAATCATGCATCATCACATAATTCGTAAAGCATGCAATTTCTAAACAAACATAATAAAACGTGCTCACGAAAAATAAAAATGCTTTAAAAAAATGACGTAAATCCTATTTTAATGCTATTCTAAGCGCAATTAATCACATAATCGCATGCTAAAGCATAAGAATAAATAAACGCGAAATTAGGAAATTCAAAACGTCATTATCGGGCTAAAAATAAATAGATAATTCCTATCTATTACATAGAGCGAACAAAATACATTTCTTCGATATCTTGAAAAATCTTCGAATTTGGATCGAATCTGGAACTGTTAAGATGTTGCCACGTCAGCATGGATTCTACCACGTCAGTGCCACCTCAGCAGTTAGGGCTGATATCGGCAACCCAGAGCTGACATCAGCCCTCTCTTTCTCTCTCACGCACAATAGTGAGCCGCCGCTGCTGGCCGCGCCGCTGCCCGCCGTCTACAAGGGAGGGTCGTCAGCGGCCTTGCCTCTTTTCCTCGGCCATCACCGCCCCGCACCGCCGCCTGAAACACGATGCAGAACCGCGGTACGACGTGCAGTCTGTGCCTCCGCCTGCGCGCGATTACCGCCCCCGACGCGGCCGTTCCGGCTTACCTCCGTTATCTCCAGCCATGCCTGATGTCACCTAGATGTCTGGGCTTTGATGAATTGTCGCCTAGAGCTGCTGCCGTGACCTGGTGCTGCGAAATTTCGCAGCCCGTCGCCGGCGAGCTCCTCCACGCAAATTCACAACTTTCCGACCCTCGATTTGTTCAATTAATTCATGGGTAATGATCATTGGACGATTTTCGGCCACAATGAATGGATTCCGACCGAAATTATCCAACAATTTCCCTTAATTTCAAACAAAATCGTCGGAAAAACAAAAAAATTGAGCAACGAACTTCCGACGTCGATTCTGGTCGCATCCGGGATTGGATGACCCCTTACGACCCATCGACGCGAAGCCCGTGAGATGAGGAATCCATAGGTTTAAGCTGATTGCCGATCACCACCGTGAGATGTGGCGGAACCCTTGCCAAACTAGGGTGTTCTGCTAGATTGCGGATTTCTTCTCCGTCTCGATTTTCGTGCGTCCCAAACAAAAATTACAGTACAATTACAATACAAATAAAGCACAGTGGTCCTAACATCTACTCGTGGATTTTCTCACGAGAAAAGACATTACAACGAGGTCAAAACATTGGCACGCAGGTCGCCCCTAACATGAAAAATTGCCCGATAACGACAGAAATAAACCCTAATCATGCTCCTAAAAGCAAAAATCAGAGCCTAAAACCTGGATCTGATACCAATTGAAGGAAACAAATAGGATAGGAATTGTACCTTCCTCCACGTATGTTGTTGCAGCTCTGATTGTTGCTCGTGTTTCGAATCTTCTGAGTGGTGTCCCGGCCCTTCCGCTCCTCCGTGTGGATAGAGATCTGAGAGGAATAAATAAACTGCTCTCTCACGTTCTTTCACTCACTTTCCTTCAATGAATTATGAATTGCGTGAATAAAAGATATGACTGAACGTGTATATATAATATAATGTATTTAACAATATATTATAATTGTGGCCCATTAGTAATTATATTGCTAATGGGTTTCTAATAAATTAATATTCAGCCCATAAGATAATTAATAATAACTGGGTCACTTATTTATCAATTAATTAGTCAATCTAATTAATTCCTGATAAATAATTTCTATATTATTAAATAATATATAAATATATTAATATATTAATAATAATTTTTAAGAGAGCAGAATAAATACAGGGAAAATAATTGGGCCAGACCAGGGATCTAATACAAGAAATAAATCCGGACCTCAAATTAATTAATTATCTATGCTCAACCTAGAGCAAAATTAATTAATAAACACATATTAATTCAACTAGTGAGTCCGTGCTGACTTACCCCTTTATCCCAACTTGAGCATGGACTTATATTTTAGACTTAATCGATCTCCATATTTAAGATAAAAACATCCGTTAATTAATTAAGCTTACTGTTGGTCCCGAGAATAAACGTTCAGGTGTAGAGGGGGGGGGGAGGGTGTGAATACACCTGAAAATCGATTTCTCAACTTTAAACGCGCACAGTCCTTTTCAGGAGAGTGTCGTACTGAATAAGTTCAATATACCAAATAAGCTGTTCTGGATTGCGTGGCAGAGTGACTGACTTCAATGAGGCCTGCTAGCTGACTAGAGTCAGAATTCAGTACCGTTCAACTGAAGTTCAGTAGTAGGGAAATGTGTAGGCCCAAATTCAGTTGAGTTTAGAAAACGTTTGTAATAAATCAGTTTCAGTAGTTAGTGCGATCGATTAAGCTTTGCTGAAACTCAGTTGAATGATTTTAGAAAATACTTTCAGTATGCACAGTAATCAATGCAATAGTTAAAATAGAAAAACGAACACAGAACACAAGCAGTTTTTAAAGTGGTTCGGATCTAACAATCCTACGTCCACTGTCCCGAATGATCAGGAGGCTATGTATTATACTGAGATAGTCTCAGTTGGTTTGTACGCTGGACAAACACTGGCCTTAGTGATTATACTGAGCAAGTCTCAGTTTACAGGGTATCAAACTAAGTGTTTGAAAAACTCTCCAACTATGAAGGAGTCTTTTACAATAAGGATCAGTTCAGATATGAATTCCTTCGTCTAAGCTATGGATATGATCAGCTGAGCTTAGATTAGAAGGATAGGGAACGAGAAGGTGGCTTCTAGAGCGACGAACGGTTAAGTAAGGACTTAGGTTCGTGTTCAGTCGCTTGGATACTAGAGGCTTTATAATTCTGATTCAGCTTGGTTCCCTGTGAGCAGGTATGTCGTCTTTCGCTGGAGATTACTCTTCGAACTTCTTGTGGAAGACTTAGAACATTTTGAGTTGCTTGTGAATGCTCGTGTGTTCGGTAAGCTTAAATTTGAATTGTATCCCTCTATTTATAGAGTAAAGGCAAGGATAGATCCGTTGGAGATGACGATCCTTGTGTCTCTCTCTTTTGGGTAGCTAACGGCTCTTTCAAAGTATGGTTGCAGTGTCATTTCCTCCATTTCTGGAAAGTTGTTGACTTGCAGCTTTAATCAGAATATGGACAACTGGCTGCTTGTCATTGGTCGAGGTTAAGGAAAGTAGGTGAGACAGAACAGACTTCAAGGTTGATCTGAAGCTGACTTCTCTCTTCTTCGTATGACTCTGCTGATTTAGATTTAGTAAATCCTGACAGTTTGGAGAACTGTCTAGCCGTTGCTGAGTCTGATCTAAATTCAGTAGCATGCTCCTGCTGAGTCGGCTCTATTAAAGATCATCACCGAGTTCAGTGAACTACTCCTGCTGAGTTCAGTTCCACTGACTTCTTTCGCATATCTTGCTCTCGCTGAGTCCAAGATATCACTGAGTCTTCTTCTTCTGGTACTAAAGCTGGTAATCTACTGAGCGCCTGAACCAAATGAAGAGTGTCTACTGAGTCTGAAACCTCAGAGACAAAACAACATATTACAACTGAATGGTTCATAAGTTAAGATATGGTTTTGGGATCTTCAAATCTTCAGCAAATATTCAGAACACTGGGCTACTAAGTTATTTCTCAATCGATTGTGAGAAGACTGAATCATCTCCCAACATTTTCCCCCTATTTGATGATGCCAAAACCTAACACTATGATTATCAGAAACAGAGCTCCTTACAAGTATTACAAGCAGAATCAGTGGAGTTGTTCTTCAAGTCCTAGACTATTGAGGGAATCAGGGAAGAAATATCATAACTTATACAGAAAACTAATCAGCAATTTCTCCCTGTCTAACAACATTTTCCCCCATCTAAAAGCAATCTAATAGATCAGAATCTAATCAAGGTAAAAACTGACAGAGTAAAAAAAATATATATCAGTGAGTGTGTGAGTCAGTAATCACTTGAGTGATTCTGTGTGTTAAGCATAAAGACAAACAAGGCCATATAGACAATGAGGAATTGTTAGGGCCGAAAAAGAGTGATGTTTTATATCTAATGAATGGTCAGTATAGATACATCAACTGCTATTCTAAGAAAACAGAACATAAGAGAAATACAGAAGCTATCTATCATCTGAATTGCTGAATCCTGTCTTTGAAGTCCTTTGATTTTGATTCAGGAAGGGGCAGTCCATACATTCTGTAGGTGATCTTTCTCAGCTTCAGTATCTCCGGCAAGTCAGCAGGCTCATCTTCATCCAAGTGTCTTGCTTGGGCAGCATCTTTAATCTCTTTCTCAATTACTCCCTAATGAACAGAGCCGTCTAGTTTCAGTGGGGGAGGCATGATCCTTAGAGCTGGGACTCTGACATCAATTTTATCTGCTATGGCCTTCTGAACTCTAGCAAATATCTCTGGGTCGGTCTTCAGAAGCCATTCAACAAATGTGATAGACTTGTGCATCTCAGGCCAGTATCTCCAGAAATAGTATCTCTTGATGTAGTCTGCCTTCAGTGACTCCCACCTTTGAGTTCTTTCCCATGGCATCCATTCATCCACTCTGGGCCATCTATGAATTTTCAGGTCAGTAGGCTTCCTGAGTCTTCTGTACTTGTATGGAATATCTGCCTTCTCAGGAATCCTTTGGCTAGCTTCCTTCTCAGCCTTCAGCCTCAGAGCTTCTAAGTCTGCCAATTTGAGCCTTTCTCTTGCTGCTTCTATTTGCCTTGTTTTTGTTCCTCTGTATAGATACCTCTCCATCTGATCTCAAAGTTCTTGCATTTCAAGCTCTTGAATCTTCAAGGGGACATAGGAGGGTACATGAACTTCTTCTTCTGAATCAGCAGGAGTAGATGATTTCTCTTTCGAAGTATCCTGCTGACCAGTTGTCTACTGCTGCTGCTGCTCCTTTTCTTTTTCTTTGTCTGCCTCGTCACTCAGCTTTAATGTTCTTGGAGGCAGCCTTGAACCAGATTTTCTACCACCTGCTGGAGCTTTGATTTTGCCTTTGGCTGGCTTTTTCTTTGGCTTATTAGCAGCCTCAGCCTCGGCAATTTCTCTTGCAAGTTTTTCATCCGCAGCAATCTGAGCTTCTTCCTCCGGAGTGATGTATCTTTAAGGTCCTTTTTTTTGGAAGGAAGAGTTGGAAGCTTCAGTATCTTCTTGCCTTTTTCCTGAAACTGGAGGAGGCATAGGAACCTCTTCCTCTTCTGACTCCTCTGATGCATACTCAACAATCTCCTTGATTATGTCACTTGGAGTTTGGGTTGCTTGAGTAGCAGAGTCCTTGGGTCCTGAGCCACTTGAGCCGGTCTCAGCAGATACTACATCGCCTGCTGCTGAGATACCCTGGGCCTCGCCAGACTGAGTAGAGGGACCAGTAGGAGCAGATTGCTGACTCTGGGTTGCTCCAGCCACTGTCCTCATTACTCTTGGTACTCTTAGTACCTTCCCTTCTGTAATCTTCAGCTTACCTTCCCCCTTTTTGGCATCAGCAAATACGCCAGGGGTGGGAACTGGTACCTTCCTATCCAGACTTTTGTATGCTGCTGATAGATTATCTAAGGCGTACTGCAGCTGTGTTAATTGTTCATGCAGTTTGTTTCTCTCTTCAACAAGTTGTTCGCTGTATTTCTGGTGAGAGGCGTCTACTGCTGTCTGAATGTCTTGCAACTTTTGATTCACCTTGTCTTCTATGGCCTTCTGAATATTTTGGATTCTGAGTTCGAAGGCCTGAGAAATGGAAGAGACCGATGCAGTGTGAGCTGACTGGGCGGCCTTGTATTCTTCCAAGAGCTTTGCTTGGCCAGCCTGAATCAACTTCAGTTGCTCTTTGAAGTCAGCTCGTTGAGTGGCAAGTGCTTCATTCAGTATATTGGAGAAATCAGGGGCAGGCGTGTTCTGAATCGTCGTTCTGAGCCCCTTGATCTCCGCACTCTAATCCTGAGTGGTCTGCCTCCACGTCTTGTGGACGGCACGGGCGAGGAGTCTGTTCTGCGTTCCTTGACTCCTTAGGGCCCTGGCCACTGACTTCGATCGTCGGCTTTTAGGGCTGGGCGCTACCTCGAACGCAGACTCAAGTAATAGCTAAGCTGGTTCTACTGACTTCGAGGTACCAGCTGCCGACTGACCTGGTCCAAAGATGCTGAGAGGAGGTTCAGCAGTAGAAGTTGGTGCATCCTTGTCCAGTTGAGTTCCCTTATCGGGCTTCTCAGGGCCTGAATCACGGGGTGGGTCCTGACCATCGGGGTCAGACCCGTCTGAGGGTGCCGATGCCGAGATTGGTTGGCGGTCATTCAGCATGGCTAGCATGGCAACCCTCAAATCTTCCAAGGAACATAGGTCAGATGGCTCTGAGTAGCCAATTTTGTTCCTTATCATCAGCTCCTCCTCGTGGAGCTGTTCGCAGGAGTGGTGTTTGATTAATCTGTTCAGAGTAGACCAATCCTGGAATCTGATCAGCATGTGGAGCCTAGCCTACCTTGCCAGTATGATGAGATCGGTGTGGCTAGCTATCTCCGAGATTCGTTCAGCTATTTCTCGGGAGGCTCTTGATTGTAGAGCGGAAGCCTCTATCCCGATCGATTCTGACTCAGAAGCAGTCTCCGAATCTTCTACTTCAATGGGAGACAGTTGCTTCTCAGCAGACGGAACGATGCTTAGTAGAGGGACATCCAAGGGGCTCTCAGTCGCAGGGATCTATTCAGCTTCGACCCTTTGGTCCACTGACGGAGTCTTCTCTGAGGACTCAGACTCGTCCCTCAACTGCAGAGGTGGTTCAGAAACTACCTTTGGTACGACCTCACTGACTTTCTTTAGTCTCTTGGTCGGCGTCTTCGGAGTAGACTTTGGAGGGGACCTCTTCTTCGCAGGAGTGGAGGTCTTATGAGTTCCTATATTGGGGTCAGCAGGTCGAGACCCAATCTGCTGAAGGGCCATTGCCCTGCTCTGAAAATGGACTTTCTTCGGATTAAAGTACTGCTTGTTAGCATATGCAATGTTTTCCGTTCCGCAAAAGTCCTCTATCATGATAGACAGCTTCAGTCCGTATAGTAATTTTCCCTTTACTGCAAGGCACTGGGAAAGCTTATCGAATTTCGCGGACTGCGTCATGAACTCTTTGAGGAAGAATTCAGTCTAGTTGATCTTCGCGTGGTCATAAATGGTCATCATCATTTGTATTTTAGGCCTCGACACTTGATCAAAGGATCCTGCCTGACTCGTCAACAACTGAGTCACAATATTAGCCAATGCTCTAAATTTCGGGAGCATGGCATTCTTCGGAAACGCTGCTCTGAAAGAGGTTGGCTTCCCGCAGAATATCTCAAGGTATTCATCCATCAAGTCATCCTTGTAGGCCACAGTACTGAATCCTGCGTTGGGAAGTTTGAAGCTTCTCTGAAGAGCTTCTTTGATAGACATTGTCTTTATCTCTGAAATGGCACGAGAAGGGTCTCCAACTGTATGGACGACATATCTGCAGCGGATATCACCCTCTACGGACTCTGAGTTCAAGTACAACTCATCAATCTGGCGCGGGAGGAAGTATGTCGGCTTCCTCGACAGAAATCCCTCTAAGCCGGTCGCTCTTAGGGCATCAAAAATCTCCTCCTTGTACTCGAGTTCGCAGACATCGAACTCCATCATGGGTTCGCACCAAACGCAATCCTTCTCCAGGATCTCTTTCATATCAGAGGGGACGTTAACAACTACTCCTGCCATGTTCGTATTCTGCAAATCAACAGTATCAGTATCGAGGAAAGAAATATATTATAAGTATAATATACGATGCAGAATCATTAAGAAGAATTTACCGAACAGTTTTCTGAGCTTTTGAAAATGAGTTTGCAAGGGAATATATGCTTTTTCTCAGAAAACTAGGTTTATGAAAATTTGCAGAGTGAAAATGGCGGTTTCTAAACTTTGAACGTGTTTATATATGTTAAAGAAGATGAACAGTTAATAAATCCACGGTTCAGTTTGAAATAGCTTTTGAGATGGACGACTAGGATTTAATGTTTTAAAATAGGTAATGATCATTTTAGCCGCCTAAGTCAAAATTCAGTTGTAAATAGCCAAAGAAGAAACTTGATACGACATGCCTTAAATACGCCGCAGAGTTCACCATACTTTACGTAGAATGTCGTGTATTTAATGTAAATCATTATATTAAATGACATTTTCTAAGGCATTGAATACGAAGCTGAATATGAGTCATAAATGCACAGAATATTTCATTGGCTACTGAGTAGAGATACGCAAACCTGTCAGCTGAACATCGTAGTCAGCTGATACCTCGTGTAGATAGTTGCTGAGTTTCTACGTACTGAATTTTACTCAGTACTGAGAGTGAACATTCCCCCTTGCTGAATGCTTCTCCTGAAAGTTCTCTAAATCTGGCTTCAGCTAGGGCTTGGTCAGTATATCTGCCCTTCGGTGGTCAGTATGGATCTTTTCCATCCTGATATCCTTCTTTTCGACATGATCACGAATGAAGTGGTGTCTGATGTCCACGTGCTTGCATCTTATGTGAAGTACTGGATTCTGAGTGATTGCAATTGCACTGGTGCTGTCGCAGAAGATCGGCACTTCCTTCTGAATAACATCATAGTCACGTAGCTGCTGTCTCAGCCAAAGGATTTGGGCGCAGCAACTTCCGGCAGCCATATATTCAGCTTCAGTAGTTGACGTCGCTACTGAATGCTGTTTCTTTGAAAACCATGAAATCAGCTTACTGCCAAGGAACTGACACGTTCCAGAAGTTGGCTTTCGGTCAATTCTACATCCTATATAGTCAGCATCAGAATAACCAGTTAGTTCAATATTATCATCTGCTGGATACCATAAACCCATGTCAGGTGTTCCTCTGAGATAGCGGAGAATCTTCTTTGCTGAGTCCATATGACTCTGCTTAGGATTCGCCTGAAATCGAGCGCAGACACCTACAGCATAAGTTATGTCAGGTCAAGTAGCTGTTAGATATAATAATGAACCAATAATAGCACGAAATTTAGTATGATCTACTGATACTCCTTCTTTATCAAGATCGATTTTCATGTTCGTGTTCATCGGGATCTTGATTGGTTTGCCGGATGTGCAACCGAACTTCTTGATGAGGTCTCGAGTGTATTTGCCTTGATTGATGAAAGTTCCCTTCTAAGATTGTTTGACTTGCAAACTGAGGAAATAATTCATCTCTCCCATCATTGACATCTCGAACTTGTCCTTCATCATTTTCTCAAACTGCTGACACATGATGACGTTCTTCGATCCGAAGATTATGTCATCTACATAGATCTGCACAAGTAGGATATCGTCTTCCAGTCGAATGCTGAATAATGTGCGGTCTATTGTGCCCTTCTGAAAACCTTTCTGAAGAAGAAACTCAGACAGGGTATCGTACTAAGTCATGGGTGCTTATTTTAACCCGTACAGAGCCTTTCTGAGTCTGTAAACCTGATGTCCCTGCTGAAAGCCAGGAGGTTGTTCTACAAAGACTTCTTCTTTCAGCACACCATTCAGGAACGCAGACTTCACATGCATTTGATAAACTCTGAATCGCTGATGTGTTGCGTAGGCAAGGAATAGTTTGATTGCCTCCAATCTTGCAACTAGAGCGAAAGTTTCATTGAAATCTATTCCTTCAGCTTGACAGTAGCCTTTTGCCACGAGTCTTGCTTTGTTCCTTACTATAATGTTGTTTTCATCTCGCTTGTTCTTGAAGACCCATTTAGTTCCAATCACATGTTGATGCCGGGGTCTGTCAACAAGCTCCCATACTTCGTTTCTCGTGAACTGATTCAGCTCCTCCTGCATGGCTATGATCCAATCAGCGTCCTTAAGTGCATCGTTAACTGACTGAGGTTCTTCAGTAGACAAGAAGCAGGAATATAAAGCGCTTTCTCCCTGACAGAATCTGGATCTTGTCTTTACGCTTGCTGAAGGATCTCCAATAATTAAATCAGAAGTGTGAGCGTCCAGCCACGATCTACTATGTTTCAACTCCTCATTAGAGATTTGTTCAACGCAGATAGTGGGTGAGTTAGGCATTTCAGTTGTACTATTCTGAGATTGAAGCAATTCAGTTACTAGAGTTGGGTCTACTGAGTCACCAGGTTCAGGGGCATTTAGCTCATGAACTTCATTTGTTCCCCCTGAATTATTATCCTCAGTAGAGGTCTCAGTTACCACTTGGGTTTCTTCATCGACCTGAGTTACCTGGGATTGACTCTGTTCGGTAGAGTCAATCTGTTCAGCTACTTCTGCAGCTGGCTGAGATTCAGTAGACTTATCTTCAGTTTCTTCATCTGAATCATCATCCCAACACAGCTGGATCTTTTCAACTTTATCTTTCAGGCTCAGATCTTATAACTGCTTACTGATGTCCTCAGATTCAGGTTTAGAGTTTCTGCTCCTGTCTTCAGTAGCAAACTCATTAAAAACAACATGAGGGCTTTCCTCCACGCAAAGGGTCCGATAGTTAAAGACTCTGAAGGCTTCGCTGACCCGAGAGTATCCTAAGAAGACTCCCTGGTCTGACTTGCTATCAAAATTCTTCAACTGATTCTCCCATTATTGTGGATAAAGCAGGAGAACCCAAAAATATGGAAATTAGATAAAGAAGGCTTCCTGCGTTCCATAATTCATATGGTGTCTTCTTATGCTGCTTTGTCAGTAGGGATCTGTTCTGAGTATAACATGCAGTGTCTGTAGCTTCTGCCCAGAATTTGGTTGGGAGTCCTGAGTCTCGAGCGAGGGTTCTTCTTTGCTTCTTTGAGTGTTCTATTCTTCCTTTCAACAACCCCATTTTGTTGAGGCGTGCGCGCGGCAGACGTCTCATGCTCTATGCCTTCAACTTTGCAGAACTCCTCCACCATCGTGTTAAGGAACTCAGTTCCTCTATCTGAACGTATCTTGCTGATCTTGGTGTTCTTCTCGATACTGAGCTTTTTCAGAAGCGTTGGTAACTCTGTTTTAACGTCAGACTTGTTGGCAATAAATATAACCCATGTGTAGCACGAGTAATCATCAACGACCACTAAAGCATACTTCTTGCCTCTGATCTTCACTGGAGAGACTAGACCGAACAAATCCATATGTAGCAGCTGAAGGATTCCATTAGTGGAAGGAGATGGAACAGGAGGATTTTGATTCCTTGTTTGCTTTGCCTTCAGGCATGCCTCACACTGAGTGTCTTTGCCGAATACTTCATTCGACAGTCCTCTTGCTAGAGTGTTTCTAGCTAGTTTGTTGAGCGTCTTGAAGTTGAGATGGCTGAGTCTTTTGTGCCAAAGCCACCCCGTTCTGTTGTCGTTCTTCGCCAACAAACAAGCTTCAGGTTCAGCTGAGTTCCAGTCAGCTACATAGATATTCTTTTTGCGCGAACCCGACAACACTGTTTTCCTTGTAGATTTATCTATGACATCACAAAAACCAGCGTAAAAAATCACTCTATTCGAGTTATCACAAAATTGACTAACAGAGAAAAGATTATGCTGAAGTCCTTCAATATATGATACTCTTGGAACTATTGTGGTTTCAATACTGAGTGTTCCATAGCCTCTGGTATAGCCTTTTGCGCTGTCTCCAATTCGGGGTCCTTCTACAGTAGTATAATTCTTCGGTAGGTCCTTTTGGTATGTCATATGTCTTGAGCATCCACTATACACATACCAAGGGTCCTTGTGCACCTGCAAAACAGAATTGTATTTAGGTACCCTTTATTTTTGATTTTGGGTCCTTAGATGTTAGTTTTGGAATCCCAGATCTGTCTTACGACCCTGGTGGTCTCAGACAGTTTCTTCCCACTTTGATCAACATATTTGACCACTGGACTGGTCGATGCTGACTTCTGAGGCTATACAGGTTCAGCAGTCCTGATCTTCTGAGTGGGTGGACTGCTGACCTTTGCCTTCTGTACGTCTTTCTTTTTCTTCTTCTGACTCTTAGGTCCTCTCCTGACTATAGGATCATAGTAGTATGACCTATACTGAGCTGGATGCGTCAGCTGCAGAGGTCCATACTGAACAGTCCACTTAGCTTTGGTCGTTCCCCCTTGACTGAACCGGGGTGAATTGGAACTAATATTCTTGTCAGAGTGCAGATAGCTGGGATGAGGTGCCTTCATCTTTTGTTTGTTCTTGGCTAGGGGATTCAGAATCTCTACATTGATGGTCTCCCCTTGATTAAATCTATCAGCTAGTCGGTTTTCTGAGCGTATGGGGGCAGATGAGGAGGCTCCATTGCTGAATCCAAGTCCTTCCTTGCAGTGCTTAGGATTGTTGCTTGCTAGCATCGCCTCAAGCTTCTTTTCAGCGCCCATGTACCGCTCTGTCATCAGGTTTCTCCAGACATCATCGCTCTTCTTCAGCAGTTCATGTTCGGTCTGAAGTCCTGACAACTCTTGCTTCAGTAGACTCAGTTCAGTATCTTTCTGAGTCAAGTCATTGGTCAGTACTAAGATCTGATTTTCTTGATGCTGAGACTTGGCCATCAGAGAGTTTATCTCCTCCCTGAGTCTCAACACAAGTCCTTCTGACTTAGTAGCAACCTGACTCTCCTGAAAAAGTCTCTAATTCTCCACTTTCAGGGTATCCAACTCCTGAAGAGTCTTACTGAGCTGCAGACTCATCTGAATCTGCTCGTCGAGTAGTTCTTCATATGCGATTGCGACGTCCAGATTCTCATCTGCACCTGAAATAGTATCGTGTGTGCAGTGTGAAGAGGAGTTAAATGGAGCGTGAGAGTTTACCTCATCCTCTTCTCCTGCCATGAGACACTTTTCAGCGTCTTCTTCAAGCTCTATGGCCATGAATGCCGCTTCATCGTCAGATGAATCCATGAAGGAATCAACTTCATCTGAGTCATCTGAGAGTTCACCAGCTATATACGCTTGACATTTCTTGATGAACTTCTCCCTTCGAGCTTTGCGTGCTGCTCTCTCAGCAGTACTGAGCTCAGGATAATCATATTGATAGTGTCTTGGCTTCTTGCAGTTATAGCAGGTAGTGACTCTCTCTTCTTTGCTTTTGCTATCTTTCGATTGAGCTGAGTCCTCCTGTTTCCTGCATTCATAAGTATGTGAGTCAGGAGTGCGCTTAGGTGTGTATTCAGTCTTACCCCTGGAGTCTCTGACGACTCTTGAGAGCTTCCTGCGCCTCTCCTTCTCCTTTTGATACTTCATGGCAAGCAGCGCGTACTTCTTAGCCAGGTTTCCTTCTTGTAAGTCACTGAGTGAAGGTTTAGCCTTGCTAGAGGTTGGAGTTGCTGTGCTGACTGATGCTTTGAATGCATGGTCGATTTGGGTGTCAGCTTCAGCTCGTTGCTTTCTTTGAGGTAGACCAAACTTGAACTCCTCAGCCTTAAGTTCTGAAAAGATATGGTCAGGAGTAACAATATCTAAATCAAAATGTCTTAGTAAGGTAGCAATGGGAGTCCAGTGACCGTCTGGTAGTGCCCTCAAAATCTTGAGATTCATCTCTCGGTTGGAGAATGTCTTTCCCAGCCCGTTGATAGAGTTCATCAGATCCGTGAATCTGATGTTGAGATCTTCAATGGAGTCACCAAGCATGAGAGACAGTCTCTCTAGCTTCTGAAGTTCCAGCGCCAGCTTGTTTGCTTTGATCTTCTGAGTCCCCCGACTCAGTAGCGCTAGAACATTCCAGAGTTCCTTGGCGGACTTGCAGTCCTGAACTCTCCGGAGATAAGAATCGATCAGAGTGGTCAGTATGGCGTTTCTGGTGACCTGGTCTAAGTTGTGAAGCTTCTTCTCCTCAGGGGTGAAGAGACTTCTGTCTTTAGGGATCTTCTTCCCGGTCACCATTCCTCCGCCTTGTGCTGGGTCCTAAGTTACGACACTATCAACCATTGGAACGATAGGTCCGTCCTCCAGTACCTCTGTCATGCTGTCGTAGAGGGAGGTTAGATGTGCCTCCATTCTGACCCGCCATACTCCATAGTTCTCTACTGAGAACATGGGTACCATCCTGATTCCTGACATATCAAACATAGTAGATAATGATATGAATGAAGAATAATATGAGTGAAAACGTTTTCTGGATCCGTTCAAGGAGACCATTTTCAGAATAACAAGAGTCTTATAGAACTCCTATTCTGATACCAATTGTTGGTCCCGAGAATAAACGTTCAGGTGTAGAAGGGGGGTGAATACACCTGAAAACCGATTTCTCAACTTTAAACGCGAACAGTCCTTTTCAGGAGAGTGTCGTACTGAGTAAGTTCAGTAGACCAAATAAGTTGTTCTGGATTGCGTGGAAGAGTGACTGACTTCACTGAGGCCTGCTAGTTGACTAGAGTCAGAATTCAGTACCGTTCAGCTGAAGTTCAGTAGTGCAGAAATGTGTAGGCCCAAATTCAGTTAAGTTTAGAAAACGTTTGTAATAAATTAGTTTCAGTAGTTAGTGCGATCGATTAAGCTTTGCTGAAACTCAGTTGAATGATTTTAGAAAATACTTTCAGTATGCATAATAATCAATGCAATAGTTAAAACAGAAAAACAAACACAGAGCATAAGCAGTTTTAAAGTGGTTCGGATCCAACAATCCTACGTCCACTGTCCCTCTTTTATGTATTATACTAAGATTGTCTCAGTTGGTTTGTACGCTGGACAAACATTGGCCTTAGTGATTATACTGAGCAAGTCTCAGTTTACAGGGTATCAAGCTAAGTGTTTGAAAAACTCTCCAACTATGAAGGAGTCCTTTACAATAATGATCAGTTTAGATATTAACTCCTTCGTCTAAGCTATGGATATGATCAGCTGAGCTTAGGTTAGAGGGATAGGGAATGAGAAGGTGGCTTCTAGAGCAACGAACGGTTAAGTAAGGACTTAGGTTCGTGTTCAGTCGCTTGGATACTAGAGGCTTTATAATTCTGGTTCAGCTTGGTTCCCTGTGAGCAGGTATGTCATCTTTCGCCGGAGATTACTCTTTGAGCTTCTTGCGGAAGACTTAGAACGTTTTGAGGTTCTCATGAATGCTCGTGTGTTCGGTAAGCTTCAATTTGAATTATATCCCTCTATTTATAGAGTAGAGGCAAGGATAGATCCGTTGGAGACGATGATCCTTGTCTCTCTCTCTTTTGGGTAGCTAACAGCTCTTTCAAAGTATGGTTGCAGTGTCCTTACCCTCCATTTCGGGAAAGTTGTTGACTTGTAGCTTTAATCAGAATATGGACAGCTGGCTGCTTGTCATTGGTCGAGGTTAAAGAAAGTAGGTGAGACAGAACAGATTTCAAGGTAGATCTGAAGTTGAATTCTCTCTTCTTCATATGACTCTGTTGATTTAGACTTAGTAAATCTTAACAGTTTGGAGAACTGTCTAGCCGTTGTTGAGTCTGATCTAAATTCAGTAGCATGCTCCTACTGAGTCGGCTCTACTAAAGATCAGCTCCGAGTTCAGTGAACTACTCTCGCCGAGTTCGGTTCAGCCGACTCCTTTCGCATATCTTTGCTCTGCTTGAGTCCAAGATCGCTGAGTCTTCTTCTTCTGGTACTAAGGCTGGTAATCTACTGAGCGCTTGAACCAAATGAAGAGTGTCTACCGAGTCTGAAACCTCAGAGACAAAACAACATATTACAACTGAATGGTTCATCATTCAAGATAGGGTTTTGGGATCTTCAAATCTTCAGCAAATATTCAGAACACTGGGCTACTAAGTTATTTCTCAACCGATTGTGAGAAGACTGAATCATCTCCCAACACTTACTGACAGCTTAAATTTATTAACATCTTATTATATTCCTGAGTAGTACCACTCGACCTTATTAACAAACCTGAACTTAATCAATCGACCGGGTTTAGTCATCTGTGATACCCGTACAGAGCTTTCCTGAGTCTGTAAATCTGATGTCCCTATTGAAAGCCGGGCGGTTGTTCCACGTAGATTTCTTCCTTCAGTACGCCTTTCAAAAAAGCTTACTTTACACCCATCTAATATACTTTAAATCCTTGATGCGTTGCGTAGGCTAGGAATTGACGAATGGCTTCCAATCTTGCGACTGGTGCGAATGTTTCATCAAAGTCGATTTCTTATGCTTGACAATATCCCTTGGCAACTAGTCGAGCTTTGTTTCTGACTATGACGTTGTTTTCATCGCGCTTGTTCTTGAAGACCCATTTTGTGCCTATGACGTGCTGATGTCTTGGTCTATCAATAAGCTCCCAGACCTCATTTCTAACGAACTAGTTCAGCTCCTCTTGCATTGCAATGATCCAGTCAGCATCATTTAGTTCTTCAGTAGACAAGAAACAGGAGTATAAAGTGCTTTTTTCCTTGACAGAATCTGGATCTTGTCTTTACATTTGCTGAAGGATCTCCAATGATGAGATCAGAAGAGTGAGCATCTAGCTATGATCTTCTTCGCCTGGTCTCTTCTTCTGAAATTACTTCTGTACAGTCAGTACGAGTGTTAGGCATTTCAGTAGTATTTCAGTAGTACTGTTCTGCGACTAAAGCAATTAAGTAAGAAGGTTAGGATCTACTGAGTTCTTACGTTCAGGGGCATTTCGCTCAGGAACATCATTCGTTCCCCCTAAATTATTATTCTTAATAGAGGTCTCAGTTACCACTGGGGCTTCCTCATTGACCGAGGTTACCTGAGGTTGATTCTATTCAGTAGAATCAATCAGGTCAGCTACATTGCATGTGGGATGGGTCTGAGTTTCTTCTTCATCTGACTCATCATCCCAACAATGTTGGATCCTTTCAGTTTCATCATTCAGCTTGAGATCATGTAGTTTGCTGCTGACATCTTCAGTATTTGACTTTTCACTCGATTTTCGATCCTTAGTAATAAACTCGTTAAATACAACATGAGGGCTTTCCTCCACGCAAAGGGTCCAGTAGTTAAAGACCCTGAAGACTTTACTGACCTTGGAGTATCCTAAGAACACACCTTGATCAGACTTGCTATCAAAGACCTTTAACTGATCATTTTCATTATTGTGGATAAAGCAAGGACAACCAAATATATGGAAATGAGAAATAGAAGTAATTCTCCCTTTCCATAGTCATATGGTGTCTTCATGTGTTGCTTTGTTAGTAGTGAGCGGTTCTAAGTATAACAGGCGATGTCAGTAGCATCGGCCCAGAGGGCAATCCAGAGTCTGCTTGGAGCGTTCTTGCTGCTGCTTTTAATGTTCTGTTCTTCCGTTCAGCAAGACTGTTCTGCTAAGGTGTGCGAGATGTTGAAGTCTCGTGCTGAATCCCCTCAGTAGCGCAGTACTCCTTGATGATTGAGTTGAGAAATTTAGTGCCTCGATCCGAGCGTATCCTCTTAATCTTGATGTCCTTTTCCACACTAGTTTTTCAGTAGTGTAGGTAGCTCAGTCTTGACATCAGATTTGTTGGCTATGAAGATGACCCACGTATATCTTGAATAATCGTTAATCACGACGAGGGCATATTTCTTGTCTCTTATAGTCATTGGAGTGATTAGCAAAAATAAGTCCATGTGCAGCAGCTAAAGGATTCCATCAGTGGAAGGTGACGGAATAGGTGGATTGCTTGACTTTGTCTGCTTTCCCTTCATGCATGCCTCACAATTTCTGTCTCGATTGAATACTTGCAGTCCTCTGACTTTTGATTCCCTTGCCAGCTTGTTAGTTGCCTTGAAATTCAGATCACTGAGCCTCTTATGCCACAACCACCCTGTCTTGTTACTTGACTTCGTCTGGGCAAGCAAGCAGGCTTCAGGTTCGGCAGTGTTCAAGTTCGCAACATAGATATTCTTCCTCCTCGAACTTGATAACACTGTTTTCCCTGTAGAATTATCAAGAACATCACAGAAAACAATGTCAAAGGTAACTCTGTTACGGTTATCCCAGAACTGACTGGCAAAAAGGAGATTATGCTGAAGTCTATCAATATAAGTTACTCCTGGAACTGAAGCAGTCCTAATGTTCAGCGTTACATATCCCTTTGTGTATCCTTTTAAGTTGTCACCGAACTCAATTTTTGGTCCTTCCTCTTGTACATAGTTGGTCAGCAGGCTCTTCTGATAAGTGTTGGTCCGGAGACGATAGTCATGTGTAGAGGGGGGGGGGAGGTGAATACACCTGATCATAGTTTCTTTTTCTCAGAACGCGAAGGACAGCTGAGCTGTAGGTAGCAACTGATGAACAGTGCCAAATAGTAACCTTCGATCGCGGGTCAGAAGTGTGTCAACTACTGAGCTCTCCTACTGACTTTCGTCAGTACTTGAAACTCAGTCGGAGACGTTGTGCGGATAAGAGTGTGGGGCCTGGAGATTCGTCTCAGTTTGAAAACGTGATTTTCACAAATCAAGTAATTATTGGCTAGTGCACTTTGAGAATACGTTTTATGCAAAGATATG
The DNA here is from genome assembly GCA_028984105.1 of Lavandula angustifolia. Taxonomy (NCBI): domain Eukaryota; kingdom Viridiplantae; phylum Streptophyta; class Magnoliopsida; order Lamiales; family Lamiaceae; genus Lavandula; species Lavandula angustifolia. The sequence goes on from CM054817.1 coordinate 20,887,369, forward strand.
ATTTTTAATCAGTTTGTATGCAATGCAATAAAACAGTAAATAACACATGCAATTTTTAACGTGGTTCGGATACGCAAGATTCTACGTCCACGGTCCTGCCGAACAGGAGTTCTTGTTGATTTATTTGAGCAAGTCTCAGCAAGGAATCTGTGCATTGGACAGACCTTTCTAAGTTATAGTCCTTAGCGACTTTACAAATCAAACCGAAGTTTGAAAGGGAGGGGATAATCTCCAACTAGGAAGGAGTTCTTACAGTAAGAACAATCACTAAAAGTGAACTCCTTCGAATTTCTAAGCTATAAATTTGGCAATGAGCTTAGCTAGAGAAGAGGGATTTAAAGAACTCTAGAGAGAAGAACTAATGATATTCTATTGGGCAAGTTCTTCGCTGGATTGATCTTAAATGCGCTAGAGTTGTTCGAAAGCTTGAGCGTTTTTCCCTTGATATCCCGTGCGTGAAGCTCGGATTTCTTCTCTATTTATAGTTGTGAGTAGGCATATGTCCGTTGGAGAAGATGATGCCACGTGTCACAAGCTTCCAAAGAAAACGGCCATAAATTCGAATTGTTGCAGCAGAGTTGTTGGACACTGTACATGAGAGCAACTTTAGTTGGTCAGACCAGATAAAGCGTTGTCGGCTTCTCATTGGTCGAGGTTTGTGGTAGGTGAGATTGTGTCAGACATCGGAGTTGACTCTCTCTAATCCTCGTATATCTTCTGCTGACTTTCGAAATGACTTTAGCGGCTGAGTAGTTTTCTGTCGGATACAGTAGACTTTAAGCAGTCTCTGTCTTCTTCGTCTGAGTCGGCTGACAAGAGATATTCTCTTGAGTATGGTCAGCTGATGACTGCGAAGGTACTGAGCTTGCATAAAGTTCTTCTGCTGATGTCTGTCAGCTGATGAGGTGTCTTCTACTGAAAGTGAGGTTCAGCTGATGACAGAAGAAGGCAAGCAATTACACTGATGATGTGGGGTTCTGGAAAGTAACTTCGTCAGAAGATCAATCCAACAATTTACCTCGTACAGGACTTAGACAAAAAGATAAATAATAAAAACAGTCTAGCCTATACATTATCTAGTCCTATCAAGACACTACACTACTGATATCAGCTGGGTTTTAGGATCTTCAATTCCATAGTACTACTATGATTTCCCCCAATATTATTTTAACCACTAACAACTGAATACCATCTACTGACTCATAACCCAACAATTTCTCCCTAACTGATGATGTCAAAAACTCTATAAAATATAAAGAAAGAATACTAAACTACTGACATAGATAGACTTCAGTAAACTGAATCATTTAGCCTTAAGAGTTCAGCAGTTGAGAGATAGGCAAAATCAGAGAAACGATTATGTGTGAGTGTGTGTCAGATCACTTCAGTGATCAGTTGTGATAAGCATAACACAACTAAAAGCCTTAAAACAATGAGTAATTGTCTGGCCAGAAGAAAAGGAACTGATATATATGAAGAAGATTACAGGGTTCCTATTCTTCTATACAGGGGATGAGAAGACTATTGTTAACGTCTGAATCTCTGGGTCTTCTTCTTGAAGTCTTCAGACCTGTCAGCAGGAGGATCCAGGCCATAATATTTGTAAATCCTTGCACGCAACGTCTGGATTTCCTCGAGATCAGTAGGAATATCAGAACTTAGATCATGATGATAAGCTGCTGCTTCGATCTCATCTTCTATCTCCTTTGTGCAAAACATGCCACGAGTAGTCCTAGGAGGAGGGATGCGTCTAAATGTTGGAGCTCTGAGGGGTATCTTCTCTCTTTCCATAATCTGTAGGAGCTGATCTCTGAGCTGGGCATTGTATTGATGAATAAATTCTTCAAAGAGTTGATCAGCTGGTATCCCAAATGGATAGAAGCCCCATACATAGTATCCCTTGATAAATTCTTCTTTGAGTTCCTCCCACTGCTCGTTCAGTTCTGCTGGCACCCATCTGTCTATATGAGGAATAGGAGCTTTCTTGATGTAAGGTGCTCTGGGTGCTCCTCTCCTGTAAGACCTTGGGATCTGCCTTCTCCAATCTACTACTGGCTCGCTGGCTATCTTATCTGTCAGTTGAATGATCTTAGCCAGGTCAACCAATCTTTTCTTCTCTCTGAGACCCGTTGATCTAGCATCTCCTCTTTGGAGATTTAATCCCTTCAGCGTGGCCTCCCAAGTTGCTCTATCCTCGGCCTCTTGCTCAGGTGTAAGAGTAGGAGTATAAGAACTCTGAGCTAAGGGTAGGACTTCAATAGAAGACGCTTTGGCTAGCTCCTCTTGAGCTTTCTTCTTCTGTTCAACAAGGATCAGTTTAGCCTTTTCTTTGGCAATCTTGCCAATTATTTTTCTAGGCTTCTTAGCCTTCTTAGCTTCTTCAATCTGCTGTTCATGATCCAGCTGATCTTGCGGCTCCGAGCAACTTCTTTATCAAATGCCTCCTGCTCCGCTTTGGATTTAAATTTAGGCGTCGGGGAAGATGGAGGAGTAACTTCAGTTGTGATCTCCTTCCCCGGCCTTTGCGGTGGCAGTGGCTCATCGAGAAATCGAGCAATATCTTCAATGTGCTGAGCAGTTGAAACATTTGTTGGCTTAGTCACAGCTGGTTGGACTTCTGGGACTTGGACATTTCCAGGAAGGGATACTTCAGAACTGGTTCCAGCCTATATAGCTGAAACTTCCCCCTGATTTCCTTTCCCCTTATTTCCTTCCCCCTTATTAATAGCTCGGACTTCTGGGCTCTTCTCCACCTCAGCCTATTCCGCCTCAGCCTGTTCATCTATCACGGCTTCTTCCCCCTTTTTGGCATCATCAGCCAGGGAGAGGCGAGTGCGGATGAGTGTCACCTCCTTATCCAAATTAAAGCAAACATTCTTGATGAAGGTGGTTGTGGATTCGAAGTCTTTGACTGCATCGCAGTATTGCTCCCATTCCTTCTCCTGATCAGCTGTAATTTGTTTGAGTTGGGCTGCGGACTCCTGTCTGAGTTTCAGCAAAGACTGATCATGAGATTCTGTCATCTCCTTCTGAATTTCTTTGAGTGCCTCCGCCTTTTGTTGAATGGCATTCTGAAGGCTCGAGGAGGCCACTCTATTTCTTTCATCCATAGTGGCTTGGACTGCCGCAAGGCCCTGAGTCAGCTGCTCAGAGAATGACTTCTACTGAGAGATAAGGAGCTACTAACTTTGAGCGGCTAAGTCCGCCTTCTGAGCTGTAAGGGCGGCCTCGACAATCTCCTGAATATTGACTTGAGAAGTAGGAGTTTCGAAGACCTTCTCAACCCCTGCTGCCAGTCGGTCGACGCTCTCAGTCTGGGTTTTGGTGTATTGAGCCCATTTGAGATGAACGTCTTTTGCAAGGAGTCGATTCTTATCTCCTTGTTGCCTGATAGCTTTGTTGACCGACTTAGAGGTCACGGAACCTATAGGTTTGATCTGATAACTGCTGGTTCTGAGCCTCTGCTCAGATGTCGCGATCTGTTGCACTCGACTCGGCTTCGAGGCAACTGGGGCATCACCTGATGTGGAGGGTGGTGGTGATCGGCCCTGTTCGCGAGGAGTGTTACCCTCTGTAGATCCTCCCAAATCTGCATCCTTGGGTGGCGCCTGATCCATGTCATCATCATTATTGTCATCGTTGTTGTCATCACCATGATGAGATGGAGGCGAAGGGCTGTTGACTGGAGCTGAGGATCTTAAGCTTAGCAGATAGAGCATCGCAGCGCGAAGATCCTCGAAGGAAGCTAGATCAGCTGGTTCCCCAAACCCTATAGCTGATTGCAAGCTCTGCTCTTCTGTCAGTAGAGACAAGGCTGACTGAGTCCTGATAAGTTCTTCAAGAATATCCCAGCTAAGGAATCTCAGCAGCATTTGTGTCCTGGCCCTTATGGCAATATCGACCAGATCCCGATGTTCAGCTATTTCGGGGATTTGAGCACTAACCTCTCCAGTGGCTCGGAGATGGGTGGAGTGCATGGTCATCCACTCTGAGGAGGTTTCCTCAGTCGGTACTCCAGTGTCCGACTGAGTCTCTAAGGAACTAATCCGCTGGACTTTATCTTTCAGCGTGGCACCTTCTATGCCTGTGTCCGCGTCAAGTGGTGGATCCTCCTGAGTGGGTGGAGGAGAGGCAAGTTTTGCTGGAACCTCAGAAGGTCCAGGCTTGTTGAGCCTCTTCCTCTTAGGCGGGTAGGCGCGAGGGGGCAAGTCGGAAGTGACTCTTTTCTGCTCAGGCGGCCCTCGCCTGATGGATTTCTCAGCAGCGGCTCTTGTCTTGAATTTTATGAGCTTGCGGTCGAAATATCTCGCATTAGCAAAGGCTGAGCGATCTGATACTGACTCTTTGATAATTACGGACATCTTTGTCCCGTACAGCAGCTTTCCCACACTTATAAGACTCCTCTCTCCTGTGGGTGTGGCTGCGAACTTCTGAGCCTGAGTTTTAAGCTCGGCTACATAGTAGTCAGTCCAATTGACTCTGACTCCATCATCTATTATCATCATCAGCTAAATGCGAGGCTTGGATAGCTGATCATACGAACCGGCTGAGCTCATAAGAATATGTGAAACAATGTACGCGAGCCCTCGGTACTCTGGTAGCAGCAGATTCTTCGGCAGAGCTGTCTGCCATAGAATTTTTGAACATAGGAGTTGATCTCTTTCTCCCTGTATCCAATGGGTGAGACTCCGCGCGCTGGGAGATCAAAGGTTAGCTCCACGGCGGATCGAATATCGATGATGTGTTCACTGGCATCCCAAGATTGAGGGACAACCTCCTTCATGTTTGAGAACCTGAATTCCTCCATGCCTGTATCTAGGGTTCTCCAGTTGTAGTAGACTTCTGCAACTTGTCTGGGCAAGTGTGCTCTGGGTTGCTTCGAGACGAGAAGCTCCAGTCCGGAAGTCTCGAGAGCCGTGAAAACGAGCTCAAGATATGGAAGATCAGCTTGGTGTAGCGCCATCATCGGTTCGAACAGGATTCGGGACTTGATGATTTCATCGATGTTGGTGGGTGTTTTGACAGCCATATTATCTGCAAATTTTCTGTTAGAGACTGAAATAATAGAAGTCAAAACACAATGTATTCGCGATAATGTAGATGATGTTTACCGTAAATGTAGAGCTTGGTTGAAAAGAAAGTTCAGATTTAGAAGAGAAGTTGAATCGAAAATGCTGAAATTTCTTAAGCTCTAATGGCGATAAAATTGTGAAAGTGGATTTGAGGTAGATTGATAAAGGATTTTATATGATCGTGCATATCAAATAGTTTAGATCAGACGGTTGGGGTTCAATCTAAAATTTTTAATGACGGTTGTGATTTGATGTTATAAATGGAATGATTACACAAGCCGCCTCTACCATAGACCACCGTAGGATTATGCGCAGTTAAGGTAAGTGAAAAGACATGCATTAAATGCGTTGCAGGCAGCATTAAAGACTAAGTCTTTTAAATGAGAACGGTTTCCTACTGACTTATCCTTAAGAATTAATGGTGGGAAATAAATGCTCATTAACTACTGAGTGCAAGCGACTGAGATAATAAATGCTAGCATGCTTCTGATAAAATTAAGTATATTAAGACGATGCAAACCTCTTCAGCTGATTTTACGATCAGCTGGTTACCGTTTAGACTCGGGAGGATAATTGATATGCTGATGACCACGTTCCCCCTTACTGTGTACAGTTTGATTCTCCCGACTGAATCATTGTACTGAGTCCTTGACCTGTCATACTGATTTCTTCTACTGCCTCTACTTAGTAGGTTCCAGTAGACCTAGCTCAACTGATAATTCTCTGAATCTGTTCTCAGCTAGTGGTTTGGTCAGTATATATGCCCTTTGCTTGTCAGTATGGATTTTCTCCATTCTGATATCCTTCTTCTCGACATGGTCTCTGATGAAGTGGTGTCGAATATCTACGTGCTTGCATCTCGTATGGAGAACTGGATTTTGAGTTATAGCAATAGCACTGGTGGAGTTACAGTAGATGGGCACTTCATCCTGAATTAGACCATAGTCTCTCAGTTGTTATCGAAGCCAAAGGATCCGGGCACAACAACTTCCAGCAGCCATGTACTCAGCTTCAGTAGTGGACGTTGCCACTGAATGCTGTTTCTTTGAAAACCAAGATATTAGCTTGCTGCCTAGGAACTGACACGTTCCAGAAGTTGACTTTCGATCTATCCTGCATCCTGCATAATCAGCATCAGAATAACCTGTCAGTATTTGATTATCATCAGCAGGATACCATAACCCTGCGTCAAGTGTTCCTTTTAGATATCGCAAAATCTTCTTTGCTGAGTCTAGATGACTTCGCTTGGGATCCGCTTGAAATCTTGCACATACACCTACAACATAAGTTATATCAGGTCAGCTAGCTGTTAAGTATAATAAAGAACCAATAATAGCTCTTTATCTAGATCGATTTTGAAATTTGTATTCATGGGGATTTTGACTGGCTTGCTCGAGTCGCAGCCAAATCTTTTCAGGAGATCTCGAGTGTACTTGGCTTGATTGATGAAAATTCCTTGAGGTGATTGCTTGACTTGGAATCCAAGGAAATAATTCATTTCTCCCATCATGGACATCTCGAATTTCTCCTTCATCATTTTCTCGAATTGTTGACATATAGTCACGTTTCTACAACCGAAAATGATGTCGTCCACGTAGATTTGCACCAGTAGGATGTCATCTCCTGACTTTATGTTGAACAAGGTGCGATCTACTGTCCCCTTCTAAAAACCTTTCTGAAGTAGAAAGTCTGATAGGGTATCGTACCAAGCCCTGGGTGCTTGTTTTAACCCATACAGAGCTTTCCGAAGTCTGTACACCTGATGTCCCTGCTGAAAGCCGGGCGGTTGTTCCACGTAGACTTCTTCCTTCAGCACGCCGTTCAGAAAATCTGACTTTACATCCATTTGATATACTTTGAATCCTTGATGCGTTGCGTAAGCTAGGAATAGACGAATGGCTTCCAATCTGGCGACTGGAGCGAATATTTCATCAAATTTGATTCCCTCTGCTTGATAGTATCCTTTGGCAACTAGTCTAGCTTTGTTTCTGACAATGACGTTGTTTTCATCACGCTTGTTTTTGAAGACCCACTTAGTACCAATCACATGCTGATGTCTAGGTCTATCAACAAGCTCCCAAACTTCGTTTCTAACGAACTGGTTCAGCTCTTCTTGCATGGCGATGATCCAGTCAGCATCATTGAGTGCATCCTCTATTGACTGAGGTTCTTCTGTGGACAAGAAACAAGAATAGAGTGAGCTTTCTCCTTGACTTAGTCTAGATCTTGTCCTTATAGTTGCTGACGGATCTCCTATAATAAGATTTGAAGAATGAGCATCAAGCCATGAACGTCTGAGTCTGGCTTCTTCTTCTGATACTACTTCTGCACAGTCAGTAGGTGTGTTAGGCATTTCAGTTGTACTGTTCTGTGATTGCATTAGTTCAGTAAGAAGGTTAGGATCTACTGAGTTTCCAGGTTCAGGGGCATTTAGCTCAGGAACAATATTTGTTCCCCCTGAGTTTATATTCTCAGTAGAGGTCTCAGTTACCACTGGGGCTTCCTCATCGACCATTGTTACCTGTTGTTGATTCTGCTCAGTAGAATCAACCAGGTCAGCTACATCGCTTGTTGGCTGAGTCTGAATTTCTTCATCGTCTGACTCATCATCCCAACAATGCTGGATCTTTTCAGCTTTGTCGTTTGGTGCGAGATCCTGTAGCTTGCTGCTGACATCTTCAGTATTTGTCTTTGTAGTTTTCCTGTTCTCAGTAACAAACTCATCAAAAACAACATGAGGGCTTTCCTCCACGCAAAGGGTCCGATAGTTAAAGATTCTGAAGGCTTTACTGACCCGAGAGTATCCTAAGAATACTCCTTGATCAGATTTGCTATCAAAGACCTTCAACTTATCTTTCCCATTATTGTGAATAAAGCACGGACAGCCAAAAATATGAAAATGAGAAATAGAAGGAATTCTCCCTTTCCATAATTCGTATGGTGTCTTCATGTGTTGCTGTGTAAGCAGTGAGCGATTATGAGTGTAGTAGGCTGTGTCAGTAGCATCTGCCCAGAACTTTGAGGGTAGTCCAGAGTCTGACAGGAGCGTTCTTGCTGCTTCTTTAAGTGTTCTGTTTTTGCGTTCAACAAGTCCGTTCTGTTGAGGGGTGCGAGCTGCTGATGTCTCGTGCTTAATTCCCTCCTTTTCGCAGTACTCTTTAACTACTGAGTTGAGAAATTATGTTCCTTTGTCTGAGCGAATTCTCTGTATCTTGATGTCCTTTTCCACACTGAGCTTTTTCAGCAGTTTGGGCAACTCAGTTTGGACATCAGATTTGTTGGCTATGAAGATGACCCATGTATATCTCGAGTAGTCATCAATAATGACGAGGGCATACTTCTAGCCTCTTATAGTCACTGGAGAAACTGGCCCATATAAGTCCATGTGTAGCAGCTGAAGGATTCCATCAGTAGAAGGTGACGGAATAGGTGGATTGCAACTCTTTGTCTGCTTTCCCTTCAAACATGTTTCACAATTTCTGTCTTTGATAAACGATTCGTTGGGTAGTCCTCTGACTTTAGAGTTCTTGGCTAGCTTGTTCATAGTCTTGAAGTTCAGGTGGCTGAGTCTCTTGTGCCACAGCCATCCTGCCTTGTCACTAGATTTAATCTGTACGAGTAAGCAAGCCTCAGGTTCTGCGGTTTTCCAATTTGCTACGTATATATTCTTCCTTCGCGAACCTGATAACACTGTTTTCCCTGTAGATTTATCAACAATATCACAGAAACCAGTGTCAAAGATAACTCTATTCAGATTGTCACAGAATTGACTGACAGAAAGAAGATTATGTTGAAGTCCTTCAACATATGTTGCTCTTGGAACTGAGGCAGTCCCAATATTCAGTATTCCGTATCCCCTTGTATAGCCTTTAGAGTTGTCACCAAACTCAATTCTGGGACCATGTTCCTGTATGTAGTTGGTCAGCAGGCTCTTTTGATAAGTCATGTGTCTCGACCAGCTGCTGTCCACTATCCAAGGGTCCTTATGCACCTGCAAAACAAAAACATTTTTAGGTACCCTTTGGTTCAGTTGGGTCCTTACATATTAGTGGGTGATTTCGGAACCCAGATCTGCCTAGGGACCTTAGAAGTCTGAGACTTCTTCTTCTGAACCTTGTCAGCTTTCTTCTCCACAGGACTCGGAGATACTGACTTTCTGATGATTTTGGGTTCAGGAGCTTTCTTCTTCTGAGGCTTTACGCTCCTCCTGACCCTGGGCTCATAGTAGTACGAACTATATTGAGTCGGATGCTCATACAGTGGTTCCTTGTACTGTTCCGCCCACCTGACCTTCTTGGTTCCCCTTGAGTTTGATCGTGGTGTCCTGGGGCTGGAACCTTTGGTCAGTTATTTCTTATTGCTCGGCTGAGGTGCAACTATCTTCTGTTTATTCTTCGTCTGAGGTGTTGAGTCAGTAGTCTGAACTTTACCTCTGACGAACCTATCAGCCAGCAGTTCTGAGCTCTTTGAAGTGGAAGCTTCATGAGTATAGCCAAGTCCTTCTTTCATGACCGTCGGCCTTTGCGCTCTAAGCATACTTTCCAACTTTTCCTTAGCTCGTAGGTACTGTTCAGTCATCAGTTCTCGCCAAACTTCATCACTTCTTCGAAGTGACTCATAATCCTTTTCAACTTCTGCGAGCTTCTGACTGAGTCGGGCTATCTCAGTATCTTTCTCAGAATTGTCCTTGGTCAGAACTGATATCTGAGTTTCTTGAAGCTGAGACTTAGTCATAAGAGATTTAATCTCTTCCTTGAGTCTCACAACAAGATTCTCAGACTCAGTAGAAACCTGACAATCAGAAGAAAGTCTCGGATTCTCAGCCTTTACATGTTCCAGTTCCTGAATGGTTCTGCTGAACTCTCTGCTCAGCTGAATCTGCTCCTCTAGTAGATCATCATAGGCTTGTACCACATCTAGAGGCTCATCTGTGTCCGAGCACGTGTCGTGTGTGCTATGAGAAGAAGAGGTTAAATTAAGTTTAGAATTTACTTCAGCCTCTTCTCCGGCCATCAGACAATATTCTACATTTTCTTCAGGATTTGTTTCTCTGATCTCAATGGCAACAAATGCAGCTTCGTCTTCAGAAGAATACATGAATGTATCTTCCTCGATTGAGTCATCGGATATCTCTCCGGCTATGTAAGCCTGCCTCCTACGGGCAAATTTCTCGCGTCTGGCCTGCCGTTCTGCTCTTTGAGCAGCTGAGAGTTCGGGACATTCATACTGATAGTGTCCCTCCTTCTTGCAGTTGTAACAGACAGATGGTCTGCTCCTTTTTCCAGCTAAGTCTTTGGATGGACTCGCAGCAGGTTCTGTGTTCTTGCAGTCAGTAGAAGGTTTAGATTCTTCCCTTTTTAGAAAATCTTTCTTACCTGAGGGAGAATCTCTGTTGTATTTCTTTAGCTTTCTGACTCTCTCCTTTTCTCTTTGATATTTGAGAGCCATAAGCGCAAGTGGGTCAGTAGCAGATGTCTCCGAGGACTTTGTTTCTGCTGCAGCTACTGCCTTGCTGGAAGAAATGGGTTTGATTCCAGTTTTGCTGACTGTTGCTTTGAAAGCATGGTCAATCTGAGTGTCAGCTGGAGCACTGGAACATCGTTGGGGTAGGCTGTGCTCAAATTCCTCTGTTTTTAATTCTGAAAAGATAACATCAGGAGTTAGAGCATTAAGATCAGAGCGACGTAAATAAGTAGCAAATGGAAGCCACTTCTGTCGAGGTAGCGCTCTTAAGATCTTGGTGTTCATCTCTTTGTTGGTGAACATCCTCCCCAGCCCGTTGATCACATTGACTTGGTTTGTGAATCTGATGCTTAGCTTGTCAATGGTCTCACTGGGCTCCATGGCAAACGCGTCGAACTTTTGTAGCTCTAATTCGAGCTTGTTCTCTTTGATCTGCAGGGTTCCTTGGCTCAGTACAGCCAGGGCATCCCAAAGCTCTTTCGCTGTCTTGCAGTCTTGCGCCCTCCCGAGGTGAGAATCACTGAGTGTAGTCAGGATTGCATTACGCGGAACTCAGTCGAGGTTGTGCAGCTTTTTCTCTTCTGGTGTGAAGGCTGATTTTTCTTTAGAGACCTTAGCGCCAGTCTGCGCTCCTACACCTCCCACATCGGCAAATTGTACACTGTCGATCATGGGAATGATGGGTCCTGTCTCAAGGACGTTCGTCATGCTGTCATGCAGCGATGTGAGGTGTGCCTCCATTCTCACACGCCATACCGTGTAGTTCTCTATTGAGAACATCGGTACCATCCGAATACCTGACATATCAGACATTATGGGTAAGAGTATAAGGATGTATGAAGAGATGCTTGTGCAGTGAAAAATGTTTTCAGGATCTGTTCGAGAAGACCAGTAGTTACAGAACCGATGATCAGAAGAACACCGTTGCTCTGATACCAATTGTTGGTCCGGAGACGATAGTCAAGTGTAGAGGGGGGGGGGGTGAATACACCTGATCACAGTTTCTTTTTCTCAGAACGCGAAGAACAGCTGAGCTGTAGGTTGCAACTGATGAACAATGCCAAATAGTAACCTTCGATCGCGGGTCAGAAGTGTGTCAACTACTGAGCTCTCCTACTGACTTTTGTCAATACTTGAAACTCAGTCAAAGATGTTGTGCGGATAAGAGTGTGGGGCCCGGAGATTCATCTCAGTTTGAAAACGTGATTTTCACAAATCAAGTAATTTTTTGTTAGTGCGCTTTGAGAATACGTTTTATGCAAAGATATGATTTTTAATTAGTTTGTATGCAATGCAATAAAACAGTAAATAACACAAGCCATTTTTAACGTGGTTCGGATACGCAAGATCCTACGTCCACGATCCTGCCGAACAGGAGTTCTTGTTGATTTATCTGAGCAAGTCTCAGCAAGGAATCTGTGCATTGGACAGACCTTTCTAAGTTATAGTCCTTAGCGACTTTACGAATCAAACCAAAGTTTGAAAGGGAGGGGATAATCTCCAACTAGGAAGGAGTTCTTACAGTAAGAACAATCACTAAAAGTGAACTCCTTCGAATTTATAAGCTATAAATTTGGCAATGAGCTTAGCTAGAGAAGAGGGATTTAAAGAACTCTAGAGAGAAGAACTAATGATATTCTATTGGGCAAGTTCTTCGCTGGATTGATCTTGAATGCGCTAGAGTTGTTCGAAAGCTTGAGCATTTTTCCCTTGATATCCCGTGCGTGAAGCTCGAATTTCTTCTCTATTTATAGTTGTGAGTAGGCATATGTCCGTTGGAGAAGGCGATGCCACGTGTCACAAGCTTCCAAAGAAAATGGCCATAAATTCGAATTGTTGCAGCAGAGTTGTTGGACATTGTACATGAGAGCAGCTTTAGTTGGTCAGAGCAGATAAAGCGTTGTCGGCTTCTCATTGGTCGAGGTTTGTGGTAGGTGAGATTGTGTCAGACATCGGAGTTGACTCTCTCTAATCCTCGTATGTCTTCTACTGACTTTCGAAATGACTTTAGCGGCTGAGTCATTTTCTGTCGGATATAGTAAACTTTAAGCAGTCTCTGTCTTCTTCGTCTGAGTCGGCTGACAAGAGATATTCTCTTGAGTATGGTCAGCTGATGACTGCGAAGGTACTGAGCTTACATAGAGTTCTTCTGTTGATGTCTGTCAGCTGATGAGGTGTCTTCTACTGAAAGTGAGGTTCAGCTGATGACAGAAGAAGGCAAGCAATTACACTGATGATGTGGGGTTCTGGAAAGTAACTTCATCAGAAGATCAATCCAATAATTTACCCCGTACAAGACTTAGACAAAAAGATAAATAATAAAAACAGTCTAGCCTATACATCATCTAGTCCTATCAAGACACTACACTACTGATATCAGCTGGGTTTTGGGATCTTCAATTCCATAGTACTTCTATGATTTCCCCCAATATTATTTTAACCACTAACAGCTGAATACCATCTACTGACTCATAACCCAACAATAAGTCATATGTCTTGAGCAGCCGCTATCCATGATCCAAGGGTGCTTATGTACCTGCAAAATAGAAACAATTTTAGGTACCCTTTTTGTTCAGTCTGGGTCCTTATGTGTTAGGCTGTCTAGCGACCTTGGGGGTCTCAAACTCTTTCTTCTTCCTGTTGTCAGTACTTCTCTCCAGTGAACTTGGAGGTACTGACTTTTTGGCAGTTTTGGGTTCAGGAGCTTTCTTCGTCTGACCCTGCGTGCTCCTCCAGACCCGGGGCTCATAGTAGTAAGAACGATACTATACAGGATGCACCCATTCGGGTTCACCATACTGCGCTGCCTACCTGACCTTCTTGGTTCCCCCCCCTGAGTTTGATCATGGTGGTCGGCTAGAACCTCTAGTCAGTTGCTTCTTATAGCTCGGTTAAGGTGCTGGATCTTATGCTTATTCTTTTTCTGAGGGGTGATTGGTTCAGCAACTTGAATTCCCCCTCGGACAAACCGATCAACCAGCTTATCTGAGTCTTTTGAAGTTGAGGTAGATGCTTCATTTTTATAGCCAAGCCCTTCCTTGACGAAGGTTGGCCTCTGAGCACTTAGCAATCCCTCTACCTTCTCTTTAGCTCCTAGGTACTGCTCTGTCGTCAGTCCTCGCCATACTTCATCATTCCTCCTGAGTGACTTATAGTCCTTCTAAACCTATGTGAGTTTCTGACTGAGCCTAGCTATTTCAGTATCTTACCCAGAATTGTCCTTGGTAAGGACTGATATCTGAGTTTCTTGATGTTGAGACTTAGTCATGAGAGATTCAATCACTTCCTTTTGTTCCACCACAAGAACTTCTGAATTAGTAAGGACTTGACAATCAGAAGAAAGTCTCTGATTCTCAGCTTTTACCTGTTCCAACTCCTGTACGGTTCTACTGAACTCCCTGCTTATCTGAATTTGCTCCTCTAGCAAATCTTCATATGCTTGAACCACATCTAGAGGTTCTCCTGCAGCTAAGCAAGTGTCGTGTGTGCTCTGTGAAGAGGAGGTTAGATTCAGTTTAGAGTTTACCTCAGCCTCTTCTCCAGCTATTAGACAATGTTCAGTTGACGTTTCAGGATTTGATTCTTCAACCTCAATAGCCATGAATACGGCTTCATCTGCAGAGGAGTACACACCTGAACTTAATCAACCGGCCGGGTTTAGTGTGCTAATCCTTTCGAGTTCCTCAGGGGATATTATCAACCCATTTTACTAGGATACAGTTGGAAGATACAGACAACCAACCTGAGCCACAAATAACTACTAACACCCGATATACGTAGATCCGGTCGCGATGGCGTTCACCACAGTAGGTCAAAGTGATAGATAGCCGAATGCGCTCAGTTGAAGTCTTATCAAGCTTAAGACCAGCTAAGTTACCGAGATCTTGGTTCTCCACTAAGGTCAGTTAGGAGAACACATCTCACTGTATTCCATCAATACACCACCTTAAGTGTACCAGTAAAGACAAGCAGCCAAGACAAGCCACTTCTTATCTAAACTGCAGCTTAAACCGACAACTTATCATTAAGTTGTCTCAGCTGTGATAACTGTTTATATCTTGTCAGTTCAACCAATTTGTGTTGTCTTCTGTGATACCCGACACACTACACAAATATAACTTTTATACAAGAAAGGATAACATGTGGAAATATATATATTTATCAGATAGGAGAATACAATAGTGGTAAGGACAAAAACACACATTGTATACAAGCATAAAAACTGCTTCCAGTATACAAAATCCCAACACCTTCAACTGAAGTGACTTCCTACTAAAGTTCTTCTGAGCATTCAGTGTATAAGCACAAATTCCTATGCAGAATCAGTTGGTGGTCGGCTGATCAATTGACTTCTTCGATACTGAGTCCATCAGCTGAGTGCAAGGTCTTCTACTGAACTTCGCAGCTACTGAACTCTAGCCTACTGAGTTCCTAACTTGCTGAACTCAAACTAAGCTATTACATAATCGAATGTTCATCATTCAGCTAGGGTTGTTGGGATCTTCAAATCTATAATATTGTTCTACTGAATCTTCATCCCAACAATTTCTCCCTATTTGATGATGTCAAAACCTTTTACTTCCTCTATCAAAAGAAACATGCTAAGGTCAAGAGCTACTACTACTGAGTTAAGATCTATTACAGGGAATGCTCCAGCCAACATATCAAGGCTGTCTATATAAAGAAAAGAAAGAATCAGAGCAATCACATGTAAGAATGTATCAGAGCTATCACAACATGCAATGTATCAGAGCCACATCAAATTAACAGAGTCATAGTCTACTGAAGGTATCAGAGCTTAATAACTATTTAACACAGTCAGGAGATATCACGGCTGATACAGCTAAGAATATCAGAGCTCAGAAAAGATCACAACTCTTAGTAGCTAATCATCTAATCAACACTTTATCAATAATATCTTAAAATAATTTCCCCCTTCTAACAATATTTGAAAGATAATTTCCCCCTAAGAGATAATTTCCCCCTAAGAACAATTTTCCCTTAAGTCATGTTAGAAAGTGTTGGTCTCGAGATTAAACGTTCAGGTGTAGAAGGCGGGGGGGGGGGAGGGGTGAATACACCTGAAAATAATTTCTCAACTTAAAACGCGAACAATCCTTTTCAGGAGAGTGTCATACTGAACAATTTCAGTAAACTAAATAAGTTGTTCTGAATCGCGTGGCAGAGTGACTGACTTCACTGAGGCCTACTAACTGACTAAGGTTAGAATTCAGTACCGTTCAGCTGAAGTTCAGTAAGTGCGGAAATGTGTAGGCCCAAATTCAGGAGTTAGAAAACGTTTTTAAGAAAATAGTTTCAGTATATTAGTGCGATCAGTTAAGCTTTTCTGAAACTCAGTTGAATGATTTTAGAAATATATTTTTAGTATGAAAAGTAATCAATGCAACAGTAAAAACACAAAACACAAGCAATTTTAAAGTGGTTCGGATCCAACAATCCTACGGCTACTGTCCCGAAAGATCAGGAGGCTATTTTATTATACTGAGTTAGTCTCAGTCGGTTTGTGCACTGGACAAATACTGGTCTTGAGATTTATACTGAGCAAGTATCAGTTTAAAAGGTATCAAACTAAAGTGTTTGACAAACTCTCAA
This sequence comes from Lavandula angustifolia, assembly GCA_028984105.1. NCBI lineage: Eukaryota > Viridiplantae > Streptophyta > Magnoliopsida > Lamiales > Lamiaceae > Lavandula > Lavandula angustifolia. Next base: position 20,903,517 of record CM054817.1, read on the forward strand.
ACTATGAAGAAGTCCTTTACAATAAGGATCAGTTCAAGGATGAACTCCTTCATCTAAGCTATGGATATGGTCTGTTGAGCTTAGGTTAGAGGGATAGGGAACGAGAAAGTGGCTTCTAGAGCGACGAACGGTTGAGTATAGACTTGAGTTCGTATTCAGTCGCTTGGATACTAGAGGCCTTATGATCTGATTCAGCTTGGTTCCCTATGAGCAAGTATGTCGCCTTTCGCTGGAGATTACTCTATGAAGTTCTTGCGGAAAGCTTAAGTCGTTTTGAGTTTGCTCGTGAATGCTCTTCTGTGTTGTTTGGTTTCGTGGTTTTGTGAGCTTCAATTTGAAATCTTCCCTCTATTTATAGAGCAGAGACATGGATAGATCCGTTGGAGACGAGGATCCATGTGTCTCTCTCTTTTGGGTAGCTAACGGCTCTTTCAAAGTATGGTAGCAGAGTCCTTTCCTTCCATATCTGGAAAGTTGTTGACTTGCACCTTTAATCAGAAAGTAGACAGTTGGCCGCTCGTCGTTGGTCGAGGTTGAAGAAAGTAGGTGAGACAGAACAGACTTCAAGGTGGATCTGAAGCTGACTTCTCTATACCTCGTATGACTCTGCTGATTCGACTAAATATATCCTGACAGTCAGAAGACTGTCTAGCCGTTGCTGAGTCAGCTCTACTGAAGATCAACTCTGAGTTCAGTGAACTACTCCTGCTGAGTTCAGTTCCACTGACTCCTATCAGTATATTGCTCCTGTTGAGTCCAGTGTGACTGAGTTTTCTTCTTCTAGTACTGAGGCTGATAGTCTGCTGAAGAACCAGTGGACAGAACTAAGCGCCTAAACCAAAATGAAGAGTGTCTACTGAGTCTGAAACTCTCAGAGACATAACAACAAATTACAACAGAATGGTTCACCAATCAAAGTGGGGTTTTGGGATCTTCAAATCTTTAGAGCACTAGGCTACTGAGTTGTCTCCCAACAATTTGTGGAGCTACTGAATTATCTCCCAACAGAAAGCAATTAAGAGCCCTTTCCCCCTAAATACTAGCATGGTATCAGAGCAGGAAAAATAATAGCAGGAAAAATTTCTAAGGCAGATAAGCATATAAATCACATAGGGTTAGATAATGTGAGTGAGTGTGATCTGATCACTGAAGTGATCAGTAGTGTTGAAAGTAAAACACAACAGCCATAAAGATAATGAGTAATTGTCAAGGCTCAAAGCAATAGATGTCATATATAAGATAAGATGATGTTTACAGTACAAGACATACTAGAAGAAGTATCTAGAAGAAGTAGGAATATCGTATCTTTCACAGGGGACCCTCTCCCTTGCTTCCTTCTCTGTCCGCAGCTTAAGGGCCTCTAGATCAGCTAGACGTATATGTTCCCTAGCTTCTCTGATCTCTGCCTGGCCTTAGTTGTCCTGTCCAAGGCTCTCTCAATTGTGTCCCATATCTCCTTCATATCTTGTTCTTGTTCTTTGGAGGGCATAGTAGAGGGGATATGCTGATCTTCTGAGTCGCTGGGCGATGATGATTTGGACTTGGATGCGCCTGGCTTCTCAGTTTTTGACTGTTCAGGTTTGGACTGTTTCGGTTGAGCAGCTGCTGAAGATCTCGTCTGCCTGGGAATAACAAATCTAGTGCGAGTAGGCGCTGGAGATCGGATTTGTACACCCTTCTTGGCTGGAATCTTCTTCTTCGCATCCTGCTCTTCAAGTTCCTTGGCCAATTTTGCATGAAATGCAATCTGTTCTTCTTTGGACCTGAACTTGAGCTTCTTCAGCTTTGGTGGACTGGGGTCAGCAGGGGCCTTACCCTTATCAGATTTCTTGGATAGAGGTGGCGACTCTTCAATCTGTAGCCCTTCAATAAACTTGGCCACTTCAGCCACATCTGTATCTGTAGGCTCTTCAGTAGGGGCTTCCCCCTTGCTTGCTTCTTCCCCTTTGTCTGCTTCTACTGAGTTGGGTCCAGCCGGAATAATTGTTGAACTTGGTCCTGCTGCCTGTTCTTCTGCCTTAAGGAGCGCTCTCAGCTGAGCAGATCTACTCTTTTCCCCCTTTTTGGCATCATCAATGAGCGTAGCCAGGACAGTGACCTTGTTCTTCAATTCATCTATTGATGCCTTGACTGTCTCAAAACCTGAGTTAATATCAGTTGCTACATCAGTGTAAGACTCATGTCGTTTGTTATGCTCTTGATCAATAGCGTTAAGTAGAGCAGTTTTATTCTCTTCAAAGCGTCGGAGGTAGTCTTCCACTGTAACACCCCGAAAATAATAATAATAATAATAATAATAATAATAATAATAATAATAATAATAATAATAATAATAATAATAATAATAATAATAATAATAATAATAATAATAACGATGATGATGATAATAATAATAATAATAATAATAATAATAATAATAATAATAATAATAATAATAATAATAATAATAATAATAATAATAATAATAATAATAATAATAATAATAAAGTGCATTTGCATCTTATTCATGATATCTTGTGGTAAGTTCTATAAGTCGCGCCTTAGAAATTAATTTAACGAAAAAGTACTATTATGAGTTTCTTCCATTTTTTTTACGCATGTTATATTGATTGTAATAAGCCAACATGATTTATTAATTAAGTATTTTGTGCTTTAATTAAGTATTATAAAGTTATTTATGTGTGGGTCTTCATTGTGTGGTGTGATTTTTTTTAGACGTTAAGTGTGTAATCGGTTTGTTTCTTTCCTTAGGGTTCATGAGTATGACTAAATACTAAAATAATACATGAGATATAGTTTTAAAACAAATATCATATGTTGCGGCAGATATGTTTTAGGAAGAAAAAATAATATATTAAAATTTAGGATTCTTATCTTCATAGGAAAAGTTGTCAAACCTTATCTCACTAGGGTTGGTCACATAATATATGTTATATATATGTGTAAATTCCAATGGCAAGTCACGTATCTCTTCCACTATTTTTCCTTCGCAACGCCGCACACTTTATAGATGGTTCCCGACGAAAATGTTCTCCTGATCCCATCTCGTATAATATAATTCCTCATCTAGTATTTGTTCTTTTTGGACCTGCCGAGGATATTCAAAAAAAAAATATTGCAAATTGTTTGTCTCAATTATTTAGTCTTCTATATGCCGCTACTTCCAGGATAGGAATTTGCATGAATAGGTAAATTAAATACATGTTTTGTGATTTATTTATAGAGATAAACGTATATGGTTGGCTGGAGGAAGATAATTATGCTTTAGACCTTATTTTATTTAGCCTAAAAGAATTTGTTGTAGTCACGTTCATGTTTTGAATCAATAGTTGAGATCTGGTCGGATTAAGACAGGAATTTAAATACATCGTTAATCGTGTTGGCCGAGGTGATAAGAGGATAAAGAAGTTAATTCCTATTAAGAGTTTATCGTAATAATAATTTTATGAGTACGTATTTAAATGTATATTTATAAACATGTTTCTAGAGAAGTAATGAATGTATTGGAATCTTCCTAGATAGAAGTCGTGAGAAATTTTAGGAGAGGAGAAGATTGAATTAAGGCTTTTCCTTTTAAATATATAAGACATGTTGTCATAAGTGTGATACCAATAGTAGATTCATGCAGTTGTATTCTTTCGATTTGAAGAAGTTCACATATTTTATTAATTGGTAGTCTGATAAATAATTTTAGGAAGAAGAATTCAAAAACATAACAGTGTATTTGGGATATGACAATTTACCGTAGGAAGAATTTGTTATAAATAAATTAAATGAACCTTATGGAGTCTTTTCGTTAGATTTCAATTCAATTATTTTGTTTTGTTCTTTTGTTTGTTTGTTTTTTTTTTTATTCATGGAACCCACAGCCGCTACCTTCGGTGCGCACTGGGTAAACCACGCTCCTTGTGCAGTAGCCTGCAAACCACACAGGAGGGTTCAACCACCCTTAATGTGACAGGGTGACAGGCAACACCTAGCGGTCTTGGTGGGAATTGAACCCAGGACCTATCGGTCCCGGGCCACCCACCTCGACCGCTAGGCCATCCCATGGGGACATTTATGTGGCTAGTTGATGGATGTGTTCACGTTATTTCATGTGTAAATATTTAGAACATGCGCGTGGGACTTAACCACCTGATATAAATATTTCCATTCAGTCAAGTCGAATTTAAGGTGGGGTTTTTTCTTTTATCCTTATTATACACTATACTATTTTTCTCATGCATTATTCAGTACAGGCAGAGCGTTCGGGCAATTCACGCAGAAAAACTTTCGGTTAGCCTTCGGCCAATTCACGCAGTAAAACCTTCGGGTTAGCCCTCGGGCATTCACGCAGTAAAACCTTCGGGTTAAGCCTCCGGACTTGTATGTCTAATTTCTCATGTTAAATCCTTTATAGTTTATAGTTTGGATAATGCTTGACCCCACTGAGTAGTACTCACCCCCTTATATTCTCACATTTTCAGATCATGGTCTAACAGGTGCTTGAAGTGGCGGATGGTGATGGTCACACATGAAAGGATCTAAAATGTTTTTTTAACACATTAATTTAGTTTTATCTTTAACTACGCATTTGTCTTTATTTTTTTTTCGTGAACTAATAGGTGCACATGTTTTTGATTCAAGACTTCCGCTATTTTGAAATACATTAAAACCTTATTGCTTTTATAAATCTATTAATTTTGAAAATTAAATTGAGAAGATTAAATTTATGCACGAGGTGACGTCCCCTTAAAAGGTTATGAAATCGGGTAGTTATATCCACAGTAGGTCAAAGTGATAGATAGCCAAATGCGCTCAGCTGAAGTCTTATCAAGCTTAAGACCAGCTAAGTCACCGAGATCTTGGTTCTCCACTAAGGTCAGTTAGGAGAACATATCTCACTGTGATCCATCAATACACCACCTTAAGTGTACCAGTAAAGACAAGCAGTCAAGACAAGCCACTTCTTATCTAAACTGCAGCTTAAACCGACAACTTATCCTTAAGTTGTCTCAGCTGTGATAACTGTTTATATCTTGTCAGTTCAACCAATTTATGTTGTCTTCTATGATACCCGACACACTACACAAATCTAACTTTTATACAAGATAAAGGATAACATGTTCAAATACATATATTTATCAGATAGGAGAAAAAAATAGTGGTAAGGACAAAAACACATATTGTATACAAGCATAAAAACTGCTTCCAGTATACAAAATCCCAACAATTCTCCCACTTATACTAAAGCAAACTTGTAGTATACAATGTGTCAGTTCTAGGTACAAACTAGTATTTAGCTATATATCCTGTCTATCACTCCTCTTCTCCCACTTATACAAAAGTTTCTGCAGTCCTAAGTGGGGGCATCTCTACCACTCCTAAGCCACGAACATGCATCTCGTAAGCTGGAATTGGTAAGCTCTTTGTGAAAGGATCAGCTAGGTTGTCTTCAGTTCTGAACTTTTCTATGAATACGTCGCCTTGATTTACGAATTCTCGTATAATGTGGTACTTCCTGTCTATAGCCTTGTGAGATCTAGGTTCCTTAGAATTTGCCACTGCACCCACATACTCTACTTCCATGGTTGAGTCTGCAATACATTTCTGCTTTGCACTTCTCCATGAAATGGCTTCACCTCCCAAGGTAAACACATAATCCGAGGTCGACTTCTTCTCGTCTCTATCAGCCTGGAAATTTGAGCCTGTATAACCCAAAGGCACTAGACTGTCTGACTGGTAAATAATTCTATAATCCCTAGTTCGTTTAAGGTACTTGAGAATATTTTTGACCGCAGTTCAGTGCGCTTGTCCAGGATTAGACTGATATCTTGAGACCATGCCTACAACATATGAGATATCTTGTCTCGTACAAAGTATTGCATACATGCGACCACCGACAACGGAAGCATATGGTACTAGCCTCATACTTTCTATCTCTTCAGCCATTTTAGGGCACTGATTCTTAGATAGCAAAATGCCATGTCTGAAAGGTACTGAACCTCTCTTGGCATTTTGCATGCTGAAACGAGCAATAACAGTATCAATGTAGGACGCTTGTGATAAGATCAACATCCTTTTCGGGCAATCTTGGATAACCTTGATCCCAAGGATGTAAGCAGCTTCACCTAAGTCCTTCATTTGAAACTGCTCGGATAACCATGTCTTTACATCTGATAACACTTCAACATTGTTGCCAATGAGAAGGATGGCATCTACGTAAAGTGCAAGAAACACCACTGTTCTATTAACACAGATACGGTACACGCACACCTCGTTAGTAAATAGAGTAAGTTAGTAAAGCAGATTTACTTTAAGGAATATTACCGAATGATGAGTGCTTAAGATGTAGTAGGAGTATAAGAAGAGAAAACAGTTGCAGATAGCACAAATCGTTCAAAAATGTCGGAAATATGATTAGGTGAGAGATAACATGCTTATATTTCTTCAGATTTGAATATGAACGGTTAATAAGCATGCGGTCGAGGTTAATCAGTTTTAAGAGGTGGACGACTTAGATTAGATGTTATAATAGGGTATGATTACTGTGCCGCCTATAATCTTGACCTACATATCTCTATCGCCTAAATGGTAAGGTGAAATGACATGCATTTAATGCGTCGCAGTCAGTTTTACGAAATATCATAAGTTTAATGAAAATGACATACTCAATGCAGTACGATGAACATTAAAAGCGGGAAATAAATATTATGACATGCTGAATCACCAAATGCCGAGTTAAATACGCATAACCTGTCAGCTGAACATCGTAGTCAGTTGATACCACGTTGATGATATTGAGTATTTCAGCAGTATTGAGAGTAAGTTCCCCTTTAGTCAGTACTTCCCGGATCGTTTACTGAATCGTGTCAGTAGGATCCAATAGACCTAGTTCTACTGAGAGTTTGTTGAATTTGGTCTCATCTAGAGGTTCGGTCAGGATATCAACTCTTTGCTTATCAGTGTGGATCTTCTCCATTCTGATATCCTTTTCTCGACATGGTCTCTGATGAAGTGATGACGAATGTCCACGTGCTTGCACCTTGTATGTAGAACAGGGTTCTGAGTGATTGCAATAGCACTAGTACTGTCGCAGTAGATCGACACTTCATCTTGATAAATATTGTAGTCTCTCAGCTGTTGTCGAAGCCACAATATCTGTGCACAACAACTTCCGGCAGCCATATATTCAGCTTCAGTAGTGGACGTTGCTACTGAATGTTGTTTCTTTGAAAACCACGATATGAGCTTACTGCTGAGGAACTGACAAGTTCCTGAGGTAGACTTTCTATCGATTCGGCAACCTACATAATCAGCATCAGAATAACCAATTAGTTCAAGGTTATCATCAGCAGGATACCATAATCCAACATCAGGTGTTCCCTTCAAGTAAAGAAGAATTATCTTTGCTGAATCTACATGGCTCTTCATGGGATTCGCCTGAAATCTCGCGCATACACCTACAGCATAAGTTATGTCAGGTCTACTGTTGTAAGATATAGTAAAGAACCGATAATAGTTCGATTGTCAATTGAGTTAACAGATACTCTCTCTTTGTCAAGATCAATCTTGAGATTGGTGTTCATACGTATCTTTACTGACTTGTTGGATTCGCAGCCGAATTTCTTGATGAGATCTCTTGTATATTTACCTTGATTGATGAATATTCCCTTCTTGGATTGATTGACTTGAAGTCCAAGAAAATAGTTCATCTCTCCCATCATCGACATTTCGAACTTATATTTCATCATCTGCTCGGATTTCAGACACATAGTTAGATTCCTTGGTCCAAAGATGATGCCGTCCACCTAGATCTGCACCAGTAGGATGTCTTCTCCTGACTTGATACTGAATAGGGTGCGATCCACAGTTCCCTTCTGAAAACCTTTCTGAAGTAGAAAGTCTAAGAGGGTATCATACCAAGCCATGGGTGCTTGTTTAACTCATACAAAGCTTTCTTAAGTCTGTAAACCTGATGTCCCTGCTGAAAGCCGGGCGGTTGTTCAACATAGACTTCTTCCTTCAGCACGCCATTCAGGAAAGCTGACTTCACATCCATTTGATAGACTGTGAACTGCTGATGTGTTGCATAGGCTAGGAATAGACGAATGGCTTCCAATCTTGCGAATAGGGCAAACGTTTCATCGAAGTCTATTCCTTCATATTGACAATATCCTTTAGCAACAAGTCGAGCTTTATTCCTAACAATGACGTTTTCATCACACTTGTTCTTGAAGACCCACTTCATTCCTATCACGTGTTGATGTCTAGGTCTGTCAACAAGCTCCTATGCGTCGTTTCGAGTGAACTGATTTAGCTCTTCTTGCATGGCAGTGATCCAGTCAGCACCATTTAGTGCGTCCTCAATTGTTTGAGGTTCTTCAGTCGACAACAAACAGGAGTATAAAGAGCTCTCTCCTTGACAGAATCTGGATCTTGTCTTGACGCTTGCTGATGGATCTCCAATTATAAAATCGAAAGAATGAGCATCTAGCCACAAACGACGACGTCTTGTTACTTCATCTGGAATTGATTCTACACAGATAGTAGGAGTATTAGGAATTTCAGTTGTACTATTCTGATTTGAAGCAATTCAGTAACAAGGGTTGGGTCTACTGAGTCACCAGGTTCAGGGCCATTTAGCTTAGGAACATCAATAGTTCCCCCTGAGTTGTTATTCTCAGTAGAGGTCTCAGTTACCACATGGGTTTCCTCATCGACATGAGTTACCTCAGATTGATTCTGTTCACTAGAAACAATCTGTTCAGCTACATTACATGTTGGTTGATTCTGAGTTTCATCGTCTGAATCATCATCCCAACAATGCTGGATCTTTTCGAAGTTATCTTTTAAGCTTAGATCTTGTAGCTTGCTCCTAACCTCTTCCGCTTCTGGCTGAGAATTTGACTTCCTGCTCTTAGAAGTAAATTCATCAAATACAACATGAGGGCTTTCCTCCACGCAAAGACTCCGGTAGTTAAAGACCCTGAAAGCTTTGCTGACCCTGGAGTATCCTAAGAAAACTCCTTGGTCTGACTTGCTATCAAAGACCTTTAACTGGTCCTTTCCGTTATTGTGGATAAAGCACGGACAACCAAAAATATGGAAATGCGAAATAGAAGGTGTTCTCCCTTTCCACAATTCATAAGGCGTCTTCATGTGCATCTATGTCAGTAGAGATCAATTCTGAGTATAGCAGGCAGTGTCAGTAGCTTCTGCCCAGAACTTCAATGGTAGACCTGAGTCTGCGAGTAACGTCTGTGCTGCTTCTTTAAGTGTTTTGCTCTTGCTTTCAGCAAGTCCATTCCGCCGAGCCGTACGTGCCGCTGAGGTCTCGTGTTCAATGCCTTCAGCTTCGTAGTAGTCTTTCACCATCGAGTTCAGAAAATCAGTTCCACAATCTGAGCGTATCCTTTGGATCTTGATATCTATCTCGATGCTCAGACGCTTCAATAATTTCGGCAGGTTAAATTTGACGTTAGATTTGTGGGCGATGAATATCACCCAAGTATATCTAGAATAGTCATAAATGAATACAAGAGCATATTTCTTTCCTCTGATCGTCACTGGATTGACTGGCCCAAATAAGTCCATGTGCAACAGCTGAAGGGTTCCATTAGTGGAAGGTGACGGAATAGGCGGATTACTTGACTTTGTTTGCTTCCCCTTCAGATATGCTTCACAGTTCTTATGTCTTTTGAATACTTCGTTGGGCAGTCCTCTGACTTTAGCATCCTGTGCTAGCTTGTTCATTGTCTTGAAGTTCAGATGGCTCAATCGTCTGTGCCACAGCCATGCTATTTTGTCATCTGACCTCGTATGTGCTAGCAGGCAAGCTTCAGGTTCGGCGGTATTCCATTCAGCATAGTATATGTTCATTCGCCGGGATCCTGATAACACAATTTTTCGTGTAGATTTATCAAGAACATCACAAAAACCTGCGTCAAAAGTCACTTTATTGGAGTTATCACAGAATTGACTAACAGAAAGGAGATTATGTTGAAATCCTTCAACATAAGCTACTTTAGGAACTGCCGCAGTCCCTATTTTCAATGTGTCGTATCCCCTTGTGTAGCCTTTGGAGTTGTCACCAAACTCAATTATGGCTCCATCTTGCTGAACGTAGTGGTTAGTAGGCTCTTTTGATGTGTCATATGTCTTGAGCATCCACTGTCGACAATCCAAGGGTCCTTTAGCACCTGCAAAACAAAAACAGATCCAGGTACCCTTTAGGTTCAGCTTGGGTCCTTAATTGTTAGATTTGAGGATCCAAACTTGTCTGACAGCCCTGATAGCTTGAGATTTCTTCTTGCCCTTGTTGTCAGTAACCTTCTCCACTGAGCTTGGAGGAGCTGACTTCTTAGTCTTTTGGGGTTCAGCTTTCTTCTTCTTCTGAACCTTAGGTCTTTAGACTCTTGGCTCATAGTAGTACGAACCGTACTGAGCTGGATGAGTCAATTGTTGTTGGCCATACTGCTCGGCCCATCTGACCTTCTTGGTCTCCCCTAAATTTGCTCTGGGTGTTCTGGGGCTAGAACAATGGGTCATCTTCTTGTTGCTCGGATGGAGTGCTAGAATTTTCTGCTTATTCTTTTCCTGAGGAGATGTATAGTCTGCATGTTGAGTTACCCCTTGGACAAACCTATCAGCTAGCTTGGTGGAGCTCTTATGTCCTAAACTAGAGGCTTCAAAAGTGTAACCAAGTCCTTCCTTAGTGGAGCATGGTCTTTGAGATCGTTGCAGCTTCTCCAACTTCTCCTTGGCTCCAATGTATTGTTCCGTCATCAAGGTTCTCCACACTTCATCACTCTTTCTCAGAGATTCATATTCTGCTCTGGCCTGTGTGAGTTTTTTGATCGAACCAAACTACACGTCCGATTCCTCGCAAAAGTACGAGGTCGCGAAGTGTGGCAAGATTTTCCCAAGTCGTATCACAAGGAACACTGCTATCGGAATTAGTAGTAGTATCTAAATGGTTGCAAACGAGTGAAACATCGCAAATAGCATATTGCAAATTTTTGGTTTGTTTTAATCTTACTCTAATTATCAAATGCAATTACCAAATAATCAAGGATGAATTAAAAGATGTAATCAAATGAATAAAGGCTAGGGTCTCGGGTTCATCAATTCTAACTTCGGGAAGTGATTCAAAGCTTGCATAACAATCCTAAGACGTCCGTCTCCGGTTGATCCTAGTGGTGTTGACGAGGTTCTAACGTAGTTGCCTAACAGCCTTCTACGTAATTGCAATTAATCGACCAATTAATTTCACTTAGTAATTTCATCGAATACCTTGTATGCGCACTAAGAAACATAAACCCTAGGTATGAATTGAATCCCCTTGACCCTAGTTATGGAATTAGCTACTCATCATCAAATCTAAAGCATCAATTGTCACATAAGAATTCATGTTTAAGCAAATAAAACAAGGGATTAAATCACAAAGAAGAATTGGAACAAAACACATAAATAAAGAAAAACAAACTTACTAATAAGAAATCCGGAATTCCCAAACAATCGTTGCAAAGTCGTGAAGAAATCTCAACTCCAAAACCGAAAATGAAAGCAAGAATTAAAATGAAGTTTTTGTGCCTAAAATCCAGAAGAGAAGGCTGAAAACCCGTCTGTGTAGCTTCTCGTCTTTTTGCTTCTGTCTCAATTCTCCTCCTCTCCTTTTGACTTCCTTCTCCCCCTTTATATTCACGTGACTCCTCCTTTTAATAAATAAATCAGCACAACAACTTAATGGGCCAAATATTAATTCCATTTGTGGGGTTAGTAATTTAATACTAATGGGCTAATTAATTCGGGCCCAAATCCCAACAATTTCTGCACTGCACAGTCTTCTTCATTTGCTCGTCCTGCCTTCGTCAACCGTCGGATCGTCATGAAATTTGGACAGCACGTGCACGACTTCTTTATCTTCAATTTGAACGGTCGGATCATGCAACTAACGTCGGGAGTGGTCCCAGTTGCCTTCCGAACATCGCAGCAGTTTGCAATGCACATACTCTTAATTTCCCCACTCTTTTTCCCCAAAACTCCACCAAAATACGCGATCACGCCTGCGCACTACACGAAACAATCAAGCACACCAAACCAACGAGGATAGACACAAAAACAAACAAAAACACGGTTCAAACACACCAAGCGAATAACTAAAAACATACAAAAACATACTAATCATTTTTCCTCGAGATTAGCAATTTCAGTCTCTTTCTCAGAGACGTCGTTGGTCAATACTGAAATATGTGCTTCTTGGTCTTGAGACTTAGTCTTTAGAGAGTTAATCTCTTCCTTCAGTCTCAGAACAAGTCCTTCAGACTCAGTAGAGTCATGACTTCTCTTTGAAAGTCTCTGATTTTTCGCTTTCAGGATTTCCATCTCCTGAATCGTCTTGCTGAACTGCTGGCTCATCTGAATCTGCTCTTTAAGCAAATCCTCGTATGCAAGAACCACATCCAGTTGTTCTCCTGCAGCAGAGCTTGTGTCGTGTGTGCAAGGTGAAGATGGGCATATAATGGGTTCAAAATTTACCTCAGCCTCTTCTCCGGCCATTAGACACAGTTCATCATCTTCTGTCTCGATTGCCATAAATGCGGCTTCGTCATCAGAAGATTCCATGAATAGTTCCTCATCAATTGAGCAATCGGACAACTCTCCAGCTATGTAGGCTTGTCTCTTCTTGACGAACTTGTCGCGTCGGGCTTGCCTTTCAGCACTTTCAGCTGCTGAGAGTTCAGGACATTCGTACTGGAAGTGTCCTGGATTTTTGCATTTGTAACATAATGTGCTTCTGCCATCCCTTCTAGATATGTCTTTTTGTTCAAGGGGAGCAGCTTCAGTATTCCTGCAATCAGGTAGAGGTTTAGTTTCACTTTTCGAGTGACTATGATCTCTCTTACCTTGATATTTCTGGGAACCCTTTTTCATCTTCCTTCTGAACATCTCTTTCTCCTTCTAGTATTTAACAGCAAGGAGAGCATACTTCTCAGCCAAGTTGTCAGTAGTTGGTATTGTTATTGAGCTTCCAGCTGACTGGCTTATTGCTGAGGGACTTGCTCCGGGAGTGCTAGTTGATGCCTTGTATGCATGATCCATTGGCACTTCGGCTTCAGCACCGTGGGTGTGTGGGAGGTTGAATTCGAACTCCTCTGCTTTTAGCTCTGAAAACACATAATCAGGAGGAGAAGAATTTAAGTCAGATCTCCTCATACACGTAGCAAAAGAATACCACTTGGGCCTGCTAAGAACCCTTAGAATCTTTGTATTGGTCTCCTTGTTGCTAAACGTTCTCCCTAGTCCGTTGATGATGTTGATCTGGTTTGTGAATCGTGCGCTGAAATGATCTATGGACTCCCCAGGAAGCATAGCGAATGCCTCGAGTTTTTACATCTCTAACTCCAGTTTGTTCTCTTTGATTTGTGGAGTTCTTTGGCTCAATACTGCGAGGGCATCACTTAGCTCCTTTGCCGTCTTGCAGTCATGCACTCTCCCGAGATAAGAGTCACTGAGGGTCATCAGTATTGCATTTCACGTAGCTCGGTCGAGGTTGTGCAGTTTCTTCTCTTCAGGAGTGAAGAGGCTCTTTTCCTTGGGAACCTTCGCGCCGGTTCTGGCACCTGCTGCTCCGTCTAATGCAAGTTCAACTGAGTCGATCATCGGAACAATAGGTCATTTCTGCAGGACATCGGTCATGCTGTCATGCAGCGAAGTTAAATGTGCCTCCATCCTCACTAGAGATGGCAATGGATCTTGGACTCAGTCCAGATCCGTGGATCCAGATCCATTTTTGTGGATCTGGATCTTAAAAAATTGGACCCATTGGATCTGGACCCATTTTAGAAATTACGGATCTGGATCTGGACTTTACGATATGAGATCCGGATTCGGTCCAGATCCGCCAATATTAAAATATTATTTTATTATCCTATCTAAAATATTATGTTTATATTATTCTACTTAAAATATCACATTACATTATTTGTTGAGCTTGAAATACTTTACTAAGTAATCTAATAAATAGAAAAGAGGAAGGAGATTGAGTACCCACTGTCCACGAATTTGGTAGTTTTTTTATAGAGAAGATCGTAGTTTTATAGATGATTGTAATATTTTTATAATATCATGAGTATTTTGACTTTTTTTAATTATAGTAATGCTCTTATAGACTATCGTATTATCGTAGAATTAATTAACTTAGTTAAATTTTAATTGATTTAGAATTTTTTTAAATTTTAGTTAAAAAAACTTATGGATCCGGGTCTAGACCCGAGACCCTGTGGATCTAATGGATCTGGGTCTGGATCTCATTTTTTGAGATCCAATGAATCTGGACCGGATTTGAATCAAAGTAAAAAATCCCGGATCTGGATCTGGACCGAGGAGGATCTGGTCCAAATCCGGTCCATTGCCATCCCTAACCCTCACTCGCCATACCGCGTAGTTCTCTGTTGAGAACATGGGTACCGTCCTTATCCCTGGAATATTAGCCATTGAAGAAAAAATAGGATAGAGGATGCAATGAAAAAATAGGATATAGGATATAGGAAAAAACTTTAAAATTATCTTTGCTTCATTTAAAGCTTTTCCGAAAACAAAAAAGAAAAAGAACAAGTAACAATAAATTTTGTTAACTAATTGGAATGTTTATAGCTTGAAAAAATATTCGGAGTTTACGTATAGAATTTATGGGCATTTATACCGAAACAAGAAATCTCCAAACAAAAATTGCATAAGCATGCTTATACACAAATCAAATTAGATTGCCTAAGAAACTCAATTGGTTCGATTCATGATCTAATATAAGATTACTTCATTCTGTGGAATTTAATTGTTTATTTAAGAATAAGATAGATCGAATATTATAAAAATTATAAGAATTATACTCGATAATTCATAACTGAAAAAACAAGGGCCTCCACATGGCTCCGTCCATGGCTCTAACTGAATGTGCTACTGAAGTGAGTCAGATAGCCAGATATGCTTTCAGATCGCGTGGGCATATATTTCTTCTACTGAGCTCAGCTCTACTGACTTATGTCAGTTGAACAGTAGTTCAATAACAGAGTCGTGTACGGAAGTGTAGGCCCTATGAAACGTCTCGGTTGGAAAACCGATTTTATGCTGAGTTTGATGAAATACAGTTTTATGCAATATGATCAGTTAAAGAAATAGTAAATCAACACAGCAAGTTTTTAAAGTGGTTCGGACATACTGGGTCCTACGTCCACTATCCTGACCTAAACAGGATACCTGTATTATTTATACTGAGCAAGTCTTAGTGATCTGTTCACAGGACTGATACAAACTTGATGCTTATACTAAGCAACTCTCAGTGATCTGTTCACAGGACAGATTCTCTACTTATAGTCGTAGTGACTTTACAGGGTTTTTCAAACTTAAAGAGTTTGAAGCTTCTCCAACTATGAGAAAGTTATTACAATAAGAACGTTTCACAAAATGTGAACTCCCTCGGGGTTTCTAAGCTATAACTATTGTAGTTTAGCTCGCTCAGATAAGAGAAGGGGAACAAGTATTCTCTAGAAAGAAGAACTAAAAAAGATTCTATTATAAGTTCAAGTTCTTCGCTGGATATGCAGTGAGCTTGCTAGAGATTGTTTTGTGTTGAATGCTTTTGGTTCCCGATGTCTTTCTGCATGAAGACTCTCCTTTATATATAGCCTTCGATTTGTGATAGATCCGTTGGACAAGGGTCTAGCCACGTGTCAAAACGACAAGCAAAACGGCTCCTTAAATTTGAATGTTGATGAGTAGGTGTACTGTAGAGATACGCCTCTTTTTCAGTCTCGGAGCAGCTTTTGTCAGAATAGGTAAAGCGATGTCGGCTCCTTATTGGTCGAGGTAGATTTGTAGGTGAGGTTTGTCAAACATCAAGGTTGACTCCCTCTGAATCCTCGGACCTTCAACTGAAGTGACTTCCTAGTGACGTTCTTCTGAGCATTCAGTGTATGGGCACGAATTCCTGTGTAGATTCAGTTGGTGGTCGGTTGACCAACTGACTTCTTCGATACTGAGTTCATCAGTTGAGTGCAAGGTCTTATACTGAACTTCGCAGCTACTGAACTCTAGCCTACTGAGTTCCTAACATGCTGAACTCAAACTAAACTATTACATAATCGAAGGTTCATCATTTAGCTAGGGGTTTTGGGATCTTCAAATCTATAAAATATTGTTCTACTGAATCTTCATCCCAACAACAGCTTTCTCTCTTCAGGTGTGAAGAGGCTCGTGTCCTTTGGAACCTTTGGGTCGGTTCTGGCACCTACTGCTCCCTCTATTACAAGTTCGACGCTGTCGACCATAGGAACAATAGGTCCTTTCTCCAGGACGTCAGTCATGCAGTCATGCAGCGATGTTAAGTGTCCCTCCATCCTCACCCACCATACCGCATAGTTTTCCGCTGAAAACATGGGTACTGTCCTTATACCTGAAGAGATGCAAGTGCAGAGAAAACGGATTTTCAGGATATGTTCGAGTTAGACCAATATTTAGATAACGATGATCAAAAGAACACCACTCTGATACCAATTGTTGGTCTAGAGACAAGCTTCAGGTGTAGCAGGGGGAGGGGGTGAATACACCTGAATGCAAATTTCAAACTCAAAACGCGAAAGTCAATTATGCTGAAGAATGCTAATGAACTAGTCAGTTAGCCAAATATGCTTTCTGGATCACGTGGGCAGAGATTCTTCTACTGAGTACAGTTTTACTGACTTATGTTAGTGAACAGTAGTTCAATATCAAAAGTTGTGTGCAGAAGTATAGACTCTAATATAATCGTCTCAGTTAAAAAGTTGTTTTATGTTGTTTGATTAAAACTCAGTTTTATGCAAAATGAACAGTTATCAATGCAACAGTTAAAATCAACACCAGCAGTTTTTTAAAGTGGTTCGGACACACTGTCCTGAACAAAGCAGGAGTTCTTGATTAAATTATATTGAGCACGTCTCAGTCGATCTGTTCACTGGATAGATACGTTCTTGTTTGCTTATACTGAGCAAGTCTCAGTTAATTTGCACGCAGGACAGATATCTACTTATAGTCATAGTGACTTTACAATTCTCAACCATGAAGGTTAGAGTTTCTCCAACAATGAAGGAGTTCTTACAATAAGAACAGTTCAAAAGATGAACTCCTTCGAGGTTCTAAGCTATTGATATCATTGAGCACGCTTAGATAGAGAAGAGGAACTAAAGAATCTCTAGAAAGAAGAACTAAAATGATCTTCATATGAGCAAGTTCTTCGCTGTGTTTGGCTTTGAGTTTGCTAGAGTATGTTCGCTTGAATGCTTGTGTTCCCGATGTCTTTTTGCATGAAGACTTTTCTCTATTTATAGTTTTTGATTTGTGAATAGATTTGTTGGAGAGAGTCTAGACACGTGTCGAATAAGACAAGGAAAATGACCATATTAATTTGAACGTTGTTGTAGAGTTACTGTAGAGATTTCCTCTTTTTCAGTCTATGAGCAGGCAGAGCAGGTAGGACGTTGTCGACTCCTTATTGTTCGAGTTTATGAGAGTAGGTGAGGCTTGTTCAAACTCCAAGGTACGATGAGTTGACTTCCTCTTAATCCTCGGACCTTCAACTGATGTATCCTCTATTGACATTCGTCTGATAAATTCAGTATGCAGGCTCGAATTCCTTTGCAGATTCAATTGGTCGATAGTTGTTCAACTGAACTCATCGATACTGAATTCTCCGGTTGAGTGCAAAATCTTCTAGTGAATGCACATCAACTGAACTCTAACCTACTGAGTTCCTAACAAGCTGAACTCAACTAAGCTATTACAATATCAAAGGTTCATCATTCAGCTAAGGATTTTGGGATCTTCAAATCTTATCATACTGAATCTCATCCCAACACTTACAATCCAAACCTTTCTTCTGTAATGACCCTCTTCTGTCGGTTTATTAGTATTGTTACCAATCCACATATAAATGCATAACCAAGTTGATAAACCTATATCATAATATCATATATCATTTGATATTAACCTCATGATGCAAGTGATTCATATCTCTATAATTATTCCCAAGTTTCAAGCCTAATACACTTTTAGAATTTTGTTCAGTTTTCTGCATGAGCAATACTCGGTAAATTCATCGTAACTTTCTGTATAAATATGGTATAAGCATGATTTAAATTTCTCTAGAAAGCTAACTTTAATATCTAAAACTTTTATATGTTTCTGAAAAACACGAAACACAGAGGCCAACCTTTGCTGTCCAGCACAAGGGATTAAATGATACATCTATTTTCATGTTGTTTTGAGCATATTTAGGCTAGTTCAAAAACTCTGATACCTTGAACATAACAAATAGACACGTAAATGAATATATTAGAGTTAGAATAGTTTCATTAAAATCGAAATCTGCATGTGAAATAAACCACATCTTACAACACAGTGAATCTGAAACTAAATAGACACGTAAATGAATATATTAGAGTTAGAATAGTTTCATTAAAATCGAAATCTGCATGTGAAATAAACCACATCTTACAACACAGTGAATCTGAAACTAAACTATGGCAGTTTGGTATAAGTGATATTTACAGTGTTTTTCTCTTCCAAAATCTCTATATTCGACACCATTAATCTCTTCATAAACCATAACAACAGTCAAGAAGTCAAAGACGTTAGAGCTAAAACAAGAAATACACTTACCTCTACGTTGATAAGAGATATCGTGTTCTCTTTTCTTGAATGTTTCCTCTTCTTTCACCAACACCTCTTCCCTCTCGTGTCTTCTCTAAATTTTTATCTATGAAATGTAAAAGGAATAAGACCCAAAAGGCGGTGGAGAGGCATGTATCTTAATGGTTTAAGTAAGTTGAGGAGGTGTTAGATTGTCCAACCGTGAGGTGGCATCTTTAGGTTACTCTTGTATTAACCCCACAATACACTTGATCCACAACCACTCCACCGTATGTTCAGATGTAAATAATATTTATTATTAATCTTTATATTATTACTCCTCCTAATACGAATATAGATAGTCAGTCCATTGATTTTTCAAATAATTAATCATTTTCTACACTTTGATTCCCAAGTGTAAAGTGTAAATACCTGTAATATTCCAAAAGCATTTCCGCGTAGTAATATAAACTTAAATCATAGACTCACAATTATAAATTTATAATATTACTTTTTTTAAAATCTATATTACCTATGAGCATCTCACTAAATCGGCAAACTACTTAAGTAGCCACTAATCTTACTCAAGCAATTAGACATCAATAACTACTCATGCACTCTTATGTGATGACTAGAAATAGAAATGCATGTAGTGATCATTATAGACAGATAATTATGCACGAAATGTCGGGTTGTGACACTAAGTCTATCAACTACTAAACTCAATCTAGTCTACTGAGCTTCTAACATACTGAGTTCAACTAAGCTATTACATTGTATGTTGGTTCATCACTCAACTAGGGGTTTTAAGATCATTAAATCTTAAACTAATCATCACCCAACACAATGCAAACTGAACTCCTAGCAACCTCAATGCCTAAGAAAAACTTTCTTAAACTAATCATCACCCAACACAATGCAAACTGAACTCCTAGCAACCTCAATGCCCAAGAAAAACTTTCTTAAACTAATCATCACCAAACACAATGCAAACCTCAATGCCCAAGAAAAACTTCAAAGGACCAAGAGCTTTCATTCAGAAAGTTTAGCCCATGAAAGTTTGATTTTGTCCACCTGTGCTTGACTATTGCTGACCAGAACATCATCTACATAGACTAGAAGGATGAAGGTGTCAGAAGAACCATGGAGAGTGAAGAGGGAGTGATCAAGTTTGGACTGAGCAAAATCATAAGCCATAAAGGCTTTTGAGCAGGCGACAAACTTGATTAGGGGAACCCTTAGTGAAACCAGGAGGTAAGGTCATGTAGACTTCCTCATGCAGATCTCATGGAGGAAGACATTGTTGACATCTAATTGTTCAAGAAACTAGTTCTTGGCAGAGGATAAAGCAATAAGAGCCCGAATAGTAGTCATCTTGGCTACTGGGAGAAGGTGTGAGCATAGTCATTGCCCTCTTGCTGGGTGAATCCTTTAGCTACCAAATGAACCTTCTACCTTTCAATTGTACCATCTGCATGATACTTCACACGAAATACCCATTTACAGCCTATAGGCTTCTTACCAGCAAGCAAATCAGTAAAGTATCCAAGTACTGTTTTCCTAAGAGCTTTGATTTCTGTCCTCATGGCAGCTTGCCATTGAGTATAGCTTTTAGGTTAAAAAATGTTAGAGAATAGATTTTGTGGGAGGAAGAAAGTTTCCTTTAGAGCTTTGATTGCTGCCCTCGTGGCAGCTTGCCATTGAGGATGAGGGGCAACTTGAGCATAGGTTTTAGGTTAAAAAGTGTTAGAGAATAGATTTTGTGGGAGGAAGAACGTTGATCATAAGACACATAGTTGGAGATATGATGAGGAGGCTTACCAGACTTTGAATTGGGACAAGAAGATGGCATTGATGCTGAGGCATTGAGGGAACTCTGAGTGGAGCAGGCATAGTCGTGTAAGTGTGATAAAGGCTGTCTTGAGAGAGTGCTCCTTCGAAGTTTAGGAGCATAAGAAGGATCAGTAGGATCAGAAGAGGTGGAGGAAAGGGGACCAGCTTGAAGTAGAGTAGAGGAAGAAGTATGATCTTGAAGAGGTAACAAAATGGGTAAATTAGAAGTGGGAAAAAGGGGAAATTCAGCTGAGGTTAGAGTAGAAGAGATGGACTAAAAATGGAAAACATGCTCATGAAAGGTAACATCCCGAGATAGGAAAAAAGAGTGGGATATAAGATCAAAGAGCTTATACCCTTTTGTGGAAGAAGGATTGCCCACAAGGATGCATTTTTTAGCTCCAGGAGCAAACTTGTTCTTGTAACCTTATACATTAGATGCAAAACAAAGGCAGTCAAAGGCTCTAGGATCATAGTAGGAAGGAGGAGTGGAGTGAAGGGTTTCAAGTGGACTTTTGTTGCCAAGAACCGAAGCTGGTAATTTGTATAGGAGATTGACTGTAGTTAGAACACCATCTCCCTAGAAAGAGAGTGGTAGATTTCCCTAAAAGAGAAGAGCCCTAGCTATGTTGAGAATGCTTTGGTATTTTCTTTCAACTACCATCTTATGTTGAGGGGTATAGCTGCAAGAAGTTTGATAGATAATACCATGTGTAGTGTAAAAATACGGAATAGAAAACTCAGAACCATTATTTGTTCTAATAATTTTGATATGAACACTATATTGAGTGGAGACGATGTTATAAAAGGAAAGAAATTGAGCAGCAGTTTCTGACTTGTGTATCATGAGACAACACCAAGTGACCCTTGTAAAATCATCAACAAACGTTAAGAAGTACTGGAAACCAGAGTGTGTAGGCATAGAAATAGAACTCCATACATCACAATGAATCATGTCAAAAGCATTCTTGTTTTTAATGGAACTGAAGCTAAAAGGTAATCTATGATGTTTAGCTAATGGGCAAATATTACAGTCTTTATTATGCCCTGCTAAATCAGAAAGAATTCTACTTCTTAACAAGGATAATTTGGCATCTGAGACATGGCCAAAACGTTTGTGGCAAACATCAGATCCAACTGAAACAGCTGTTGCAATAGCAGAGGAAGAAGGGGAACGATTTAGGAGAAATAGCCCCTGGTTCAGCCTTGCAGTGTCGATCTTCTCGGCCATGTGGAGGACCTGAATTAGACAAAGATAATCAAAGAAGATCTAGGTTAGTTTAGATTCAACTATGAGCTTACTGAGTTAAAGAAGATTAACCTTGAATGATGGAACAAAAAGCACATTATGAAGAGTAAGATCTGTAATTACTATTATTACGCCTGTGTGTGTGACTGGAAGGTTTGATCCATTGGGTAAGGTGACAGGGATAGGATCATTCAAAGGCATAAGTCATAGATCATGATATGTGGTACCAGTGTCCAAGATCCAAGTCATGGGTGAGAAGGTAGAAGAAAAGCAATGGATATAAGCAAAAAACTGCAGAATTTGATGCTATCTGTACTATGTGAATCAGTTGGAGTTAGGGTAGATGAGTTTGAGGAAGAGGCCATGTTTTGGATGAGGTAAATGAGATGGCGGTATTGCTCAGATGAAAAGCGAGGAGTAGGACTTTCACTAGACTGTTGTGGGAGAGACACCATATATGTTGTAGCAGGGTATTGTAGTGTCTTGGCCTTGGATTTGAATCCTGGGGGAAAACCATGAAGCTTGTAGCATTTGTCCTTAACATGACCTACAATACCATAATGAGAGCAGAGAGGTTTGTCCTTCCCATAGGAAGATGCAGAACCACCAGAGTTACAAGGGTAATCGTTCAGCTTGTAACATTTTTCCCTAGTGTGACCATGTATATTGCAGTGAGTGCAGATAGGCTTTGTAGCTCCAGATCCATAAAATGCATTATGCATATTGTTGGAATGCTAATCTCCAGAAGAATCTGTAGAAGAAAGCATGGTCGTAGACTCTAAATTCCCTTCAATAGTACGACCAACTGATCTTTGTTTCTCATCTTGAACTACTAGATTGTATATCTAAACTTAGGTTAGGGAAGGGTTTCATTATGAGGATTTGACCCCCGATTGAAGCAAAAACATCATTAAGGCTCATAAGAAACTAAACGGAAACGTTGTGTTCTTCTTTTTCTGTCATAGCCTTAACACAGTCACATGTACATTTATTCATCACTCCACAACAACAAACTCGAACTGGACAATATTGATGATACTCCTTCCAAAGAAAATCTAACTTGTTAAAGTATATTGTAACAGAGAGATTTCCTTGCACATAAGCATACATTTCTTTTTGGAGTTCAAAAACCCTAAAAAAATTCCTTGGGTTCATCCAGAATTTTCCACATCGAGATATTTCTTTAGTCCATGAATTTAAAATCCAAGATTGAAGCATTAGATCACACATTTGCCAAGTAGAATAATCAACGTGCTCTACCGCGAGAACATGTTTGTCATTCCGAACTAGATGTAGTTTATTCTTCGCTCCAAGACCAATGCGCATGGAATGACTCCAAGAGTGAAAGTTGTCTCCATTGAGAGGCGGATTAACCAACACTTGTGCATCGCTTTGATGGAGATCTCCATCACAATACAAGCTATTGATGTTGTCGCAGACAAATCTCACATTACGTTCAGCAGCAATTGATGAATTTCAGAAATAAAACCTAGATTTGGAACTAGATCTAAAAGAAGAGCAATTAGATCTACAAACATATATGAGCTATGAAAAAAATGAAAAAAAAAAAAAACAACAACAACAGAAAATAGAAGATTATGATAGCGGAAGAAAGAGACAATTCATGAAGAATTGCTCTGAGGCCATGATGAATGTTGCATCATGGATCAAACCTTGAGTAAATCTTCAAAGGAATTGGGAGAAGTAATCAACTTGCATGCAAGTGAGAAAGATGAATGTTTGAGAAAGAAAATTTGTATACTGATCTTGATGAATTGAATTACATAACTTACAAGAAGTCGTCCTTCACTATTTATACATAACTCAAAATATCTAACTACTTCTTACTTCTCAGCCATTAGGCACGTGATCTAACTAACAATCGTGCATGTGATAAAGACAAAGTCATCTCTTTGACCGTTCTAGAATCTTCTTCATGCACCTTAGTGGCAGTTTCACAATCTTGCATGCACTCGTGAGATTGAATGCGAGTGTGTATCACATGAAAGTTGGAACTACATACAAGAGGGAAAACTCCTCACTTAGTAAGGTTCACAAATCTATTCTATTATTATTTCTATGTTTTATTTCATTTTTGTGTTATCCAAGTTAGTCAGTGTTTGGAATAACTTTTCTAAGCAGCTTTTAGCTATTTATGTTTAAATTTATTTTTAAGTAAAAATTGTTAGTGTTTGTAATATTAGAAAAAAAAACCTATTTAGTTTTAGAAAAAAATAGTATTCCAAACAGTCTGCTTTTCAATTTTTTTAGCTTCTGCTTTAAAAAAAAAACCCCTAACCAGCTTTTGGCTTATGCTTATTTTGAATTATTTTAAGCTCCAAAACTGCATAAGCTCAGAACAAATTTATTTAAGCTGTTTCAAACACTACCTTAGACTCATAGCCATACAGGAGTATAGTGAAGGTCATTGGACCCTCAAGTTTTATTTTTTGTCCAAAAATTACATATTCACACTCGTATTTGGCCCCCAAAATTTAATTTTTCCATCTTCCAATCTAGATCCCAATCTAACCCCTAATTCAAGATGCATAATGGATAATCCCGCTTTTGTATAATACTTCCTCCATTCCGTTAAAGTTGTTTTGTTTATTTTCGATGAGATTATTTAGGAGAATTGGTTTTAATTGGTAAAGGTATGTGATCCATTTGATTAATTAATTATTACAAAAACTCGGAGCCATATTGTACTTGACCCGATTCGCCAATTAAAATAAAGAAAAAACAATTATATATTTTGAACTAGTTCTATTACATAAATGGTTCATAGTCGAATGGTAAGTTATCCTTCTATCAGTCACGAGGTCCTAGTGTTGGTCCGGAGACGAGTGTCAGGTGTAGAGGGGGGGGGGGTGAATACACCTTAGTAAAAGTTTTTTTTCTCAAACGCGAAGGACAGCTGAGCTGTAGGTTGCAACTGATGAACAGTGTCAAATAGTAACCTTCTGATCGCGGGTCAGAGTGACTCAACTACTGAGTTTCTCCTACTGACTTCTGTCAGTGTTAGATTCTCAGTCGGAGAGTTAGTGCGGATAAGTGTGTAGGGCCCGATAGACTTCGTCTCGATTTGAAAACGTGTTTTTCGCAAACCAAATAGTTTTGGCTAGTGCACTTTCAAATACATTTTATGCAAAGTATGAGTTTGTAAGATAGTTTGAATGTGATGCAATAAAACAGTAAATGACACAAGCGATTTTTAACATGGTTCGGATACGCAAAATCCTACGTCCACGGTCCTGCTGAACAGGAGGTCTTGTTGATTAATCTGAGCAAGCCTCAGCAAGGTATCTGTGCACTTGACAGACCCTTCTAAGTTATAGTCCTTAGCGACTTTACAATCCAAACTGAAGTTTGAAGGGGAGGGATGTTCTCCAACTATGAAGGAGTTCTTACATTAAGAACAGTCACGAAATGTGAACTCCTTCGAAGGTTCTAAGCTATGGATATAACAATGGAGCATAGATAGAGAAGATGGATCTAAAGAAAGAAACTCTAGAGAGAAGAACTAGAAATATTCTAATAAGCAAGTTCTTCGCTGGATCTTCGTGAAAACGCTAGAGTGTTTTGAAAACTTGAGCATGTAATCCCTTTGATATCCCGTGCGTGGAGCTCGAAAAGGCTTCTCTATTTATAGTTGTGACCCAGGCATTTGTCCGTTGGAGGGGACGATGCCACGTGTCACAAACGTCCAAGGAAAATGGTCATATGTTCAAAATGTTGTCGTAGAGTAGTTGGTCACTGTGCATGAGAGCAGCTTTAGTTGGTCAGAGCAGGAAGAGCTTAGATCGCTTCTCATTGGTCAAGGTTTGTAGTAGGTGAGACTTGTCAGACATCAGTCTTCATCTGAGTTGACTCTCACTCATCTCGTATGATCTTCTGCTGACTTTCGAATGATGTTGAAACTCGGGCCTTTTCCTGTTGGATACAATATATCTGATACGATCTCTGTCTTCTTCGTCTGAGTCTGCTGATAAAGGATCTTCTACTGAGCGGAATCAGTTGATGACTCTGAAGGTACTGAGCTTGGTTCTGTATTCTTCTACTGATGTGGGTAAGCTGATGAGAATCTTCTACGGAGCGGAGTCAGCTGATGACCTAAGAACACGAGCACTTACAACTGATGACGCAGGGTTCTGGAATGTGACTTCCTACTGAAGTTCAGACCAACAAATACCCCTTACAGGACTTAGACAAAAACAGATAGTGAAAATACAATCAGTCTAACCTATTACATCATCTAGTCCTAACGAAACTACACTAAGGGTACAAGACGGGTTTTGGGATCTTCAATTTCATAACATTAAATCACTACGATTTCCTCCATTACCGATAAACAGATAGGTCTTATTACAATAACTACTGATAAAATAATACTAAGTACCATCTAAGTGGTTATTAAGTTCAACCACTGACTCATAACCCAACAATTTCCCCCTAATTGATGATGCCAAAACCACTAAAAACTCTAAGTTCTAAACTATTGACCCAAAGAGACTTCAGTAAAAACTGAGCGATTAAAACATGGTAAATCAGCAGATAAAAGATAGGCATATCAGAGAAATAGGTTATGTGTGTTTGTGTCAGATCACTCCAATGATCAGTTGTGATAAAGTAAATAAACACAGTCGTAAGACAATGAGTAGTTATCTGGCCAAAGCAAGGAACTGACATATATATATGAAAGAATTACAATCAGTCCTAGCTCTATACAAGGAGAAAACATCTACTGCTATCGCCTGAACTTCTTGATTTTGTCCTTGAACTCAGCAGACTTAGCAGCAGGAGGATCCAACCCGTAAGATCTGTAGATTCTGGCTCTGAGGGTCTGGATGTCCTCGAGATCGTCTGGCTGAAACAGATCTAAGTCGTTGTGATGAGCAGCAATTAGCTTGATTTGTGCTCTGAGGTTGGCGTCGTACTGATATATGAATTCGTCGAAGAGATCAGCAACAGACATTTCAGCCGGATAGCACTGCCAACGTAGTATACCTTGATGAATCTAATCTTCAGCTCCTCCCATTCCTCATTTAGGTTCCAGGGGATCCACTTGTCAACACGGTGGTGCAGAGTCTTCTTCAGATAAGCTTTTTGTGCACCTCGACAGAAGAACTTGGAAGTCCTGGCCACCTACTTACTCCTGTCGAGGATTAGTTCCTTGGCGATTTTTTCAGTAAGCTCAATAGTTTTCGCCAAGTCATCCAACATCTTCTTCTCCCTAAGGGCCGCAGCTCTTCTATCTCCTCTCCGGAGATTCAGCCCTTGCTGCGTGGCCTCCCAGGTAGCCTTATCCTCTGCCTCCTGCTCAGGTGTAAGAGTAGGGATTTTCTTCATCCTCTGAGCGAGGGGTAGATTGTCAGTGTCCGAGTCAGCCGGCTCATCAGCAGATTGTTGAGCCTTCTTCTTCTGCTCATCCAAGATCTTCTTGGCATGACTCTTGGACATTCTGGAGACTGTTTGTCTCGTCTTCTTCTTAGGCTTATGAGCCTCTTCTTCCAGTCTCATCTCATAGTCCAGCTCGTCCTGGAGGAGCTGAGCCACTCGCTTATCATGTTGCTCCAACTCCGCTCGAGTTTCGAATTTGGGCGTCAAGGAAGGAGGTGGAGTAGACTCTGTAGCTTTCTCCTTCCCGGGCCTTTGAGGTGGTAGGGGCTCGTCCTCCTGGTCGACGAAATGTGCGACCTCTTCTATATGCTGCGCCTGAGCCGATGATCCTTCACCTGATCCTCCGACTGGCTCGGGCAGCTGAATTATTTGTACTTGAGGGATTTGGACTTCGGGAGGGGGAACTGAGTTGGTTCCAGTCTGAGCTGCTGAACCTTCCCCCTTGATGACTTCC
This sequence comes from Lavandula angustifolia, assembly GCA_028984105.1. Classification (NCBI taxonomy): domain Eukaryota; kingdom Viridiplantae; phylum Streptophyta; class Magnoliopsida; order Lamiales; family Lamiaceae; genus Lavandula; species Lavandula angustifolia. The sequence goes on from CM054817.1 coordinate 20,931,098, forward strand.
CTGACTTCTGACTGCCCACCCACCTGAGATGTCCCTTCCCTTTCTTCCCCCTTTTTGGCATCATCAGCAGCCGGGGTCAGAAGGGCACGAATTTCTGCTACTTCCTTCTCAAGTTTGAAGATAGCATCTTTGATGGAAGTGGTGGTGGTATTAAAGTCTCCAACGGCATCGCAGTAATGCTCCTTGTCAGCCTCTTGATCCTTGCGGATTTGGCGAATTTGGGCTGCTGTTTCTTGCCTCTGCTTCAGAAGCGATGCGTCGTGGGAGGCAATCATCTCTGCCTACATGAGCTTCAGGGCGGCCGCCTGATTCTCCAAAGCCTTCTGTATGCTGGAGGTGGCCATCTTGTTCCACTCATCCATGGTCGTTTGGACTGTGGCTAGGCTCTTTGTCAGCTGCTCAGTAAAAGTTTTCTGTTGAGCTTCGAGCAGCTGCTGACAGTGAGCAGCCAAGTCCGCCTTCTGAGCTGCCAGCGCACTCTCGACGATCTCCTGAATATTAGGAGTTGGTGTTTTCAAGACCTTCTTAACTGCGCTCGCCAGTCTGTCAACAATCTCCGTCTGAGACTTGGTGTACTACGCCCACTTCAGGTGGACGTCCTTAGCTAGGAGATAATTTTTGCTCCTTGCTTCTTGATCACGCGGTTGACAGACTTGGAGGACACGGAACCTATAGGTTTGATCTGGTAGGATGAGGTTCTGAGCCTCTGCTCTGAGGCTGCGAGTTGTTGCTTCCGGCTGGGCTTCGAAGCAACTGGGGCGTCACCTGATTCAGGAGGTGGAGGTGGTGACTCGCCCTTCTCGCTAGGAGATTTTCCCTCAGCAGATTCTCCGTGTTCTGCGTCCTTGGGTGGTGCTTGATCCTCATCATCATTTTCATCATCGTCATGATGGGAAGGCGGCGAAGGGCTTCTGGCTGTCTGCTGTGAGGACCTCAGCTCCAATAGATAGAGCATGGCTGAGCGCAGGTCCTCACAAGACGCTATGTCAGCGGGTTCCCCTAACCCTATCGCTGACTGCAGACTTTGCTCCTCTGCCAGAAGGGGCAATGCAGAGTGTTGTTGAATCAGCTCTGCAAGGATATCCTAATTCAGGAATCTCAGCAACATCTGACTCCTGGCCCTTATCGCAATGTCGACCAGATCTTGATGAGAAGAGATCTCAGGAATCTATGCAGTGACTTCTCCTGTAGCGCGGAGACGAGTCATCTGCATCGTCGACCACTGTTCGGATGAGACTTCAATACCAGCCGGTTCCTCAACTTCCTCCGGCTGAGTCTCTTTCGAGCTGACCCGCTGTACCTTGTCCTTCAGGGTGGCACCCTCTATGCCGGTATCAGCGTCCAGAATTTCCTCCTCCTGGGGTGGTGGAGGGGAAGCAGCTTTTGCTGGGGCCTTAGAAGCTCCAGCCTTGGAGAGCTTCTTCTGCTTCGGCTGGTCGGCCCGTGGAGGCAGACTAGTAGATGATCTTTTGAGCTCAGTTGCTCCACGACCGACTGACTTCTCAGCCGCTGCTCTTGTCTTGAACTTAATGAGCTTCTTGTCGAAGTACTTAGAATCAGCAAAGGATGCGTGATTCGTCACTGAGTCTTCGATCAGTATGGACACCTTGGTCCCGTACAACAGTTTACCCAGAGTAATAAGTCTTCTCTCTCCAGACTCTGTGGTAGTAAACTTTTGCGCTAGAGCCTTCAGCTCGGCCACAAAGAACTCTGTCCAGTTCACCTGGACTCCGTCAACTATAGCCATCATCAATTGGAGTCGAGGCTTGGACAGCTGGTCGAATGAACCTGCGGCGCTCGTCAGGATGTGAATGACTATGTAAGCGAGCCCTCTGTACTCCGGCAGGAGTTGGTTCTTCACCAGCATGGACTTGAAGGAGATGTCGTCCCTTCCACAGAAGCGGTGGACATATGCGTTCAGTTCCTTCTCCTTGTAGCCCACGGGAGAGATCCCGTAACTCAGAAGATCGAAAGAGGATTTTAGGGCATTCCTCATGTTGATGTCGGCGTGGCTGGATTCCCACTTTTGAGGGGCCACTTCCCTCATGTATGTGATCTCCGATACCTCTCCATCTGTATCTTCCACAGAACGCCAGTTATAGTATAGTTCTGCCACCTGGCGGGGAAGATAGGATCGGAGTTGCTTCATCACCAGAAGCTTCAGGCCTGACTCCTCAAGAGCCGAGAAGATGGGCTCGAGATAGGGGAGCTCTACCTGATAGAGGACAATAGTCGGTTCGAAAAGAACCCTCGACTGGATGATCTCCTCAATATTGTGCGGGGTCTGAACAATCGCCATGGATATCTACAAAACTCACGTTAGCACTTGAAAATAGAGTAAGTTAGATACGAGAGTGGCAGAAAGTTAAGAATTTACCGTAAACATAGAGCTTTGAGGAAAATAGAAGCAGTTTTGAGAGAGAACGAGGTTGTAAAACTGAATGCTCAAAAAGCTCTAAGTGCGAAAATGGCGTAAAGATAGGATTAGAGTAAAAAGGTGAGATTTTATAAGATTTGAATATCAAGGGTTTTCAATCGAACGACTGTTATAAAATCTCGCTTTTTAATGACGGTTGTGATCTGATGTTATTAAAGGAATGATTACATAAGCCGCCTCTAACCTAGACCCACGTAAGATAAGCGCAGATAAAGTAAGGTGAGAAGGCATGTATTAAATGCGTTGCAGGCAGCATTAAAGGCTAAGCATTTTAAATGAGAACGGTTTTCTACAGACTTAAACCTTAAAAATTTATGGCGGGAAATAAATGCACGTCATGTTACTGAATGCAAACAACTGATTTAATAAATGCGAGCATGCTTCTGAGAATATTAAATATTTTAACTACGCAAACCTCTTCAGCTGAACTTTTACGATCAGCTGGTTACCGTAATGACTCAGGAGGATCCTTGTGGTATTGATGACCATGTTCCCCCTTACTGTGTACTGTATAATTCCCCCAACTGAATCAACGTATTGAGTCTGACTTCTGATCTGTCGTACTTACTTCTCTTACTGACTCGAATCAGTAGGATCCAGTAGACCTAGCTCAATTGATAATTCTCTGAATCTGTTCTCGGCTAGTGGTTTGGTCAGTATGTCTGCCCTTTGCTTGTCAGTATGGATCGTCTCTATCCTGATATCCTTCTTTTCGACTTGGTCTCTGATGAAGTGGTGTCGAATGTCCACGTGCTTGCATCTCGTATGAAGAACTGGGTTCTGAGTTATAGCAATCGCACTGGTGGAGTCATAGTAGATGGGCACTTCATCTTGAGTAATTCCATAATCTCTCAGTTGTTGTCGAAGCCAAAGGATCTGGGCACAGCAACTTCCAGCAACCATATATTCAGCTTCAGTAGTGGACGTCGCCACTGAATGTTGTCTTTGAAAACCATGATATCAGCTTGCTGCCTAGGAACTGACATGTTCCGGAAGTTGACTTTCGATCTATCTTGCATCCTGCATAATCAGCATCAGAATAAGCCGTTAGAATCAGATTATCATCGCCAGGATACCAGCCTCGCGTCGGTGTTCCCCTTCGGTATCGCGAAATCTTCTTTCCCGAGTCCAGGATGACTTCGCTTGGGATTCGCCCCGAAATCTTGCACATACACCTACAACATAAGTTATGTCAGGTCTGCTTGCTGTTAAATATAGTAAAGAACCAATAATAGCTCTATAATCAGTAGAGTTAACAGAAGCTCCCTCTTTATCCAGATCGATTTTAAAATTTGTGTTCATGGGGATCTTGACTAGCTTGCTTGAGTCGCAGCCGAATCTTTTCAGGAGGTCTCGAGTGTATTTAACCTGGTTGATGAATATTCTTTCAATTGATTTCTTCACTTGAAATCCAAGGAAATAGTTCATATCCCCCATCATGGACATCTCGAACTTTTCCTTCATCATTTTCTCGAATTGTTGACATATAGTCACATTCCTGCAACCGAAAATGATGTCATCCACGTAGATCTGCACCAGTAGGATGTCATTGCCTGACTTGATGTTGAACAGGGTGCGGTCTACTATCCCCTTCTGAAAACCTTTCTGAAGTAGAAAGTCTGATAGAGTATCATACCAAGCCCTGGGTGCTTGTTTTAACCCATACAGAGCTTTCCGAAGTCTGTACACCTGATGTCCCTGCTGAAAGCCGGGCGGTTGTTCCACATAGACTTCTTCCTTCAGTACGTCGTTTAGAAACGCTGACTTTACATCCATTTGATATACTTTAAATCTTTGATGCGTTATATAGGCTAGGAACAGACGAATAGCTTCCAATCTGGCGACTGGGGCAAATGTTTCATCAAAGTCTATTCCATCTGCTTGGTAGTATCCTTTGGCAACAAGTCGGTCCTTGTTTCTGACTATGACGTTGTTTTCATCTCGCTTGTTTTTGAAGACCCACTTAGTGCCGATCACGGGCTGATGTCTAGGTCTGTCAACAAGCTCCCAAACTTCGTTACGGACAAATTGGTTCAGCTCCTCTTGCATGGCAATGATCCAGTCAACATCGTTGAGAGCATCCTCTATCGTCTGAGGTTCTTCAGTAGACAAGAAACCATAGTAGAGAGAACTTTCTCCGTAGCTTAATCTGGATCTTGTCTTTACTGCTGCTGATGGATCTCCTATGATAAGATCAGAAGAGTGAGCATCTAGCCATGAACGTCTGAGTTTGGTTTCTTCTTCTGAAATTACTTTTGTATAGTCAACAGGAGCGTTAGGCATTTCAGTAGTGCTATTCTGTGACTGAAGCAATTCAGTAAGAAGGTTAGGATCTACTGAGTTTCCAGGTTCAGGGGCATTTAGCTCAGGAACATTAATCGTTCCCCCTGAGTTTATATTCTCAGCAGAGGTCTCAATTACCACTGGGGCTTCCTCATCAACCGTTGTTACCTGATGTTGATTATGTTCGGTAGAATCAACCAGGTCAGCTACGGTGCCTGCGGGATGGGTCTGAATTTCCTCATCGTTTGACTCATCATCCCAACAATGCTCGATCTTTTCGGCTTTGTCGTTTAGTGTGAGATCCTGTAGCTTGCTGCTGACATCTTCAGTATTTGACTTCTTAGGTTTCCTGTTCTCAGTAACAAACTCGTCAAAGACAACATGAGGGCTTTCCTCCATGCAAAGGGTCCGATAGTTAAAGACCCTGAAGGCTTTACTTACTCGAGAGTATCTTAAGAACACTCCTTGATCAAATTTACTATCAAAGACCTTCAACTGATCTTTTCCATTATCGTGGATAAAGCAAGGACAGCCAAAAACATGGAAATGAGAAATAGAAGGAATTCTCCCTTTCCATAGTTCGTAAGGCGTCTTCATGTGCTGCTGTGTAAGTAGTGAGCGATTCTGAGTGTAGCAGGCGGTGTCAGTAGCATCAACCCAGAACTTTGAGGGTAGTCCAGAGTCTGCTAGGAGCGTTCTTGTTGCTTCTTTAATTGTTCTCGTTCTTTCGTTCGAAGCAAGTCCGTTCTGCTGAGGGGTGCGAGCTACTGAAGTCTCGTGCTTAATTCCCTCTGTATCGCAGTACTCTTTAACTACTAAGTTGAAAAATTCTATTCCTCGGTCTGAGCGTATTATCTGAATCTTGATGTCTTTCTCCACACTGAGTTTCTTCAGCAGTCTTGGCTACTCAGTCTTGACATCAGATTTTTTGGCTATGAAGATGACCCACGTATATCTAGAATAATCGTCAACAACGACGAGGGCATACTTCTTGCCTCTTATAGTCACTGGAGAAACTGGCCCAAACAAGTCCATGTGTAGCAGTTGAAGGATTCCATCAGTGGAAGGTGACGGAATAGGTGGATTGTTTTTCTTTGCCTGCTTTCCCTTCAAGCACGCTTCACAATTTATGTCTTTGATAAAAGCTTCATTGGGCAGTCCTATGACTTTAGAGTTCTTGGCTAGCTTGTTCATTGTCTTGAAATTCAGGTGACTGAGTCTTTTGTGCCACAACCATCCTGTTTTATCACTGGATTTCGTCTGAGCAGGTAAGCAAGCCTTAGGTTCTATGGTGTTCCAATTTGCAACTTAGATATTCTTCCTCCGCGAACCTGATAACATTGTTTTCCCTATAGATTGTCAACAATATCAAAGAAACCAGCGTCAAAGATAACTCTATTAAGATTATCACAGAATTGACTGACAGAAATGAGATTATGTTGAAGTCCTTCAACATATGTTACTCTTGGAACTGAAGTAATCCCAATGTTCAGTGTTACGTATCCCCTTGTATAGCCTTTAGAGTTGTCACCAAACTCAATTCTGGGACCATCTTCTTGTACGTAATTGGTCAGCGGGCTCTTTTGATATGTCATATGTCTCGAGCATCCGCTGTCCACAATCCAAGGGTCCTTATGCACCTGCAAAACAAAAACATTTTTAGGTACCCTTTGGTTCAGTTTGGGTCCTTAAGCGTTAGTTGGTGATTTCGCGACCTAGATCTGTCTCGGGACCTTAGGAGTTGAGACTTTTTCTTCTGAACCTTGTTAGTCTTCTTCTCCACTGGACTTGGAGATACTGACTTCCTGGCAGTTTTGGGTTCATGAGCTTTCTTCTTCTGAGGCTTTGTGCTCCTCCTGACCCTGGGCTCATAATAGTATAAACCATACTGTGCTAGATGCTCATACAGTGGCTCGCTGTACTGCTCTGCCCACCTGACCTTCTTGGTTCCCCCTGAATTGGATCGTGGTGTTCTTGGGCTAAAACCTTTGGTCAGTTGCTTCTTATTGCTCGGCTGAGGTGCAATCATCTTTTATTTGTTCTTCGCCTGAGTTGTTGGTTCAGAAATCTGAACTTTTCCTCTGACGAACCTATCAGCCAGCATTTCTGAGCTTTTAGAAGTGGAAGTGGAAACTTCATGAGTGTAGCCAAGTCCTTCTTTCATTGCTAGTGGCCTTTGAGCTCTAAGCATGCTTTCCAACTTCTCTTTGGCTCCCAGGTACTGTTCAGTCATCAGTCCTCACCAGACCTCATCACTTTTCCGAAGTGATTCATAATCTTTCTCAACTTCTGCGAGTTTCTGACTGAATCGTGCTATTTCGGTATCTTTCTCAGAATTGTCCTTGGTCAAAACTGATAACTGGGTTTCTTGAAGCTGAGACTTAGTCATAAGAGATTCAATCTCTTCCTTGAGTCTCGCAACAAGATTCTCTGAATCAGTAGAGACCTGACAATCAGAAGAAAGTCTCTAATTCTCAACTTTTACCTGTTTCAATTCTTGAATAGTTCTGCTGAACTCTCTGCTTAACTAAATCTGCTCCTCTAGTAGATCATCATATGCTTGTACCACGTCTAGAGGTTCATCTGTGACTGAGCATGTATCGTGTATGCTCTGTGAAGAAGAGGTTATAATAAGTTTCGAGTTTACCTCAGCCTCTTCTCCGGCCATCAGACAATATTCAGTTGTTGATTCAGGATTTGTTTCTCCGACTTCAACGGCGACAAATGTAGCTTCGTCTTCAGAAGAATACATGAAAGTATCTTCCTCGATTGAGTCATCAGATATCTCTCCGACGATATAGGCCTGCCTCACGTTTGGTCTGCCGTTCTGCTCGTTGAGCAGTTGAGAGTTCGGGACAGTCGTACTGATAATGTCCCTCTTTTCTTGCAGTTGTAGCACACAGTGGTTCTGCCGCCTTTTCCAGCTGAACTGTTGGATGGACTAGCAGTAGATGGTTTAGATTCTTCCCTCTTTCGATGATCTTTCTTACATGAGGGAGAATCTCGGTGGTATTTCTTCAGCTTTCTGACTCTTTCTTTTTCTCTTTGATATTTGAGAGTTGTAAGCACAAGCTGATCAGTAGCTGGAGTCTCGGAAGACTTAGCATCTGAGGCAGCTGCTGTCTTGCTGGAAGAAATGGGGTTAGCTCCAGATTTGCTGATTGTTGCCTTGTAAGCATGATCTATCTGGGTGTCAGCTGGAGCACTGGAACATCGTTGGGGTAGGCTATGCTCGAACTCCTCCGTCTTTAATTCTGAAAATATAACATCAGGAGTTAAAGTGTTAAGATCTGAGCAACGTAAATAAGTAGCAAAATGAAGCCACTTCAATCGAGGCAACGCTCTTAAGATCTTGGTGTTCATCTCTTTGTTGGTGAATGTCCTCCCCAGACCGTTGATCACATTGATTTGGTTTGTGAATCTGACGCTAAGCTTGTTAATGGTCTCGTTGGGCTCCATGGCAAATGTGTCGAACTTTTGAAGCTCGGGGTTCCTTGGCTCAGTACAGTTAGGGCGTCCCAAAGTTCCTTTGTCATCTTACAATCTTGCACCCTCCCGAGGTGTGAATCGCTGAGCGTAGTCAGGATTGCATTCCGCGCAACTCGATCGAGGTTGTGCAGCTTTTTCTCTTCAGGCGTGAAGGCTGATTTGTCTTTCGCAACTTTAGCACTAGTCTGTGCTCCTACACCTCCCACAACGACATATTGAACGTTTTCGATCATGGGAATGATAAGTCCTGTCTCAAGGACATCAGTCATGCTGTCGTGCAGCGATGTAAGGTGTGCCTCCATTCTCACGCGCCATACCGTGTAGTTTTCTACGGAGAACATCGGCACCATCTGTATACCTGACATATCAGACATTATGGGTGAGAGTATAAGGATGTATGAAGAGATGCTTGTGCAGTGAAAAACGTTTTCAGTATCTGTTCGAGTAGACCAGTAGTTTAAGAACCGATGATCAGGAGAACACCGAAGCTCTGATAAGGACAACTGAGTTGTAGGTTGCAACTGATGAACAGTGCCAAATAGTAACCTTCTGATCGCGGGTCAGAGTGACTCAACTACTGAGTTTCTCCTACTGACTTCTGTCAGTATTAGATTCTCAGTCGGAGAGTTAGTGCGGATAAGTGTGTAGGGCCCGATAGACTTCATCTCGATTTGAAAACGTGTTTTTCGCAAACCAAATAGTGTTGGCTAGTGCACTTTCAAATACGCTTTATGCAAAGTATGAGTTTGGAAGATAGTTTGAATGCGATGCAATAAAATAGTAAATGACACAAGCGATTTTTAACGTGGTTTGGATACGCAAGATACTACATCCACGGTCCTGCTGAACAGGAGGTCTTGTTGATTAATCTGAGCAAGCATCAGCAAGGTATTTTTGCGCTGGACAGACCCTTCTAAGTTATAGTCCTTAGCGACTTTACAATCCAAACCGAAGTTTGAAGGGGAGGGGATGTTCTCCAACTATGAAGGAGTTCTTACAATAAGAACAGTCAAGAAATGTGAACTCCTTCGAAGGTTCTAAGCTATGGATATAACAATGGAGCTTAGATAGAGAAGATGGATCTAAAGAAAGAAACTCTAGAGAAAAGAACTAGAAATATTCTAATAAGCAAGTTCTTCGCTGGATCTTCGTGAAAGCGCTAGAGTGTTTTGAAAATTTGAGCGTGTAATCCCTTTGATATCCCGTGCGTGAAGCTCGGAAAGGCTTCTCTATTTATAGTTGTGACCCAGGCATTTGTCCGTTGGAGGGGACGATGCCACGTGTCACAAACGTCCAAGGAAAACGGCCATATGTTCGAAATGTTGTCGCAGAGTAGTTGGTCACTGTGCATCAGAGCAGCTATAGTTGGTCAAAGCAGGTAGAGCTTAGACCGCTTCTCATTGGTCGAGGTTTGTGGTAGGTGAGACTTGTCGACATCGCCTTCATCCGAGTTGACTCTCACTCATCCTCGTATGATCTTCTGCTGACTTTCGAATAATGTTGAAACTCGGGCCGTTTCCTGTTGGATACAGTAGATCTGATACGATCTCTGTCTTCTTCGTCTGAGTCTGCTGATAAAGGATCTTCTACTAAGCGGAATCAGCTGATGACTCTGAAGGCACTGAGCTTGGTTCTGTATTCTTCTACTGATGTGGGTCAGCTGATGAGAATCTTCTACTGAGCAGAGTCAGCTGATGACCTTAGAACACGAGCTCTTACAACTGATGACGCAGGGTTCTGGAATGTGACTTCCTACTAAAGTTCAGACTAACAAATACTCCTTACAGGACTTAGACAAAAACAGATAGTGAAAATAGAATCAGTCTAGCCTATTACATCATCTAGTCCTAACTACACTACACTAAGGGTTAGGGCTGTTATCGAATCGAGCTTTTATCGAATAGCTCGGGCTCGAGCTCGATAAGGCTCGGCTCGAATTCGATAATATCGAGCTCGAGCCTCATATTGATATTCGATAATTAATCGAGCCGAATTCGAATATTGCAATATTCGGTTCGAAAGCTCGCGAGCCCGGCTCGATTAAATTACTTTAGATTTTGGGTACCGAATTCGAGCTTTCGGTACCGAATTCGAGCTTTTGATTTTGAATTAAAAAATTAAAAAAATATTATTTTCTTAATTTTATCGAGCTTTCGAATCGAGCTCGATACCGAAATTGAGCTTTCGAATCGAGCTCGAATACCATGATTTTTTATCGAGCCGAGCTCGAACCCGAATATAAAGCTCGTATCGAGCTCGAGCCTGAGCAAAAATGGGCTAATCGAGCCGAGCCTGTACAAAGCTCGGCTCGACCCGGTTCGATAACAGCCCTACTAAGGGTACAAGACGGGTTTTGGGATCTTCAATTTCATAGCATTAAATCACTATGATTTCCCCCATTACCGATAAACAGATAAGTCCTATTACAAGAACTACTGATAAAATAATACTAAGTACCCACTAAGTAGTTATTAAGATCAACCACTGACTTATAACCCAACACCTAGGTTTGACTTTGCCTAGTTATCCTTCATTTTTTCATCTTTTTATTTGGAAAATACTAATGTGCGGTTTTTTTAATGTTATTTATTTTAATTTTTAATGTTTTTTTATTCATTTTTCATCTTTTTTATTTGGCAAAAATTAATGTGCGATTTTTTTTAAGGTTACTTTTTTAAATTTTTTATTTTTTTCTTAATGCTCTTTTTAAATTTTTTTCGCAATTTTGTTAAGGACGGGTTTGTTGTGAACAACTGTTATTTGTTGTGAATAATTGTGTCATTTATTGAATATCATTTGTTTCGAAACAAAAGTGTTATTTTCTTTTTCAACGCCTTCTACCATCACTAATGGAAGTATCATTTGTTTTGAACAAAAGTGTCATTTGTTGAGTATCATTTTTTCGAACAAAAGTGTCATCTATCGAGTATCAATTATTTTTTGAAAAAATGTCATTTTTTTATGAAAAAGTGCAATTTGTTTTTAACAAAATTGACATTTATTGAGTATCAATTATTTTGAAAAAAATATCAATTTTTTTGAATAAGTGTCATTTATTTTGAACAAAAAATTCATTTATTGGGTATCAATTGTTTTGAAAAAAAAATCATTTATTAAGAACAAAAATATCATTTGAAAATTATAGAAATACATCCTAAAATTATAACCTTCGAACTACAAAATATATTACTCCCTCCATCCTGCTATAAGTGACCACCTTTCCTGATTGAGATTTCCACTAAAAGTGACATTTTTTTGAATTTGGCAAAAAATTATCAACATCTCTCCTACTTTATCATCTTATCTCCTACTTTATAATTTTTTATCTCATATTCTCTCATTATCTTACTCATCTTCTCTCTCATACTTTATCATCTACACCTCTCTCTTATACTTCATCTCTTATTCTCTTAATTCTCGTCAATAAAATAATGTAGAACAAATAGCGGGATAGAGGGAATAGGAGTATAAACCAATGCCAAAATGGATCCAACAAAGAAACATAATAATCAATAAAAACAACGAGAATACCAAACTTACGTGAAAAACTACGAGACCTTTAAATCTAGCTAAATCCAATATAACCAAGTAGAGATGAAATAGAGTGAGTAATTTAGTTCTAACTAAATCCAATATGAAAAGCGAGAATTGTCACGTATAGTAGTGGGGCATAAAAGTAATAATAGAGCAATATGAAGTGCAGATCGGTCAGAAATCATTCTGCCCAAAGTTTCTTATTTTATTTTTTCCTTTTAAAAGCAAAAAACTCTCATTTTCACTTTACTATTTTCTTATTCTTTTTTCTTTTTTGAACTTCTTAATTTTTATTTACACTTTTAAATGTGCTGTCGCTATTTCTCTGTCATTCTTTCTCCCAAAATCTTTTCATTCTCCGTTGAGGAGGAAAAGAAAAAAATAATTTATCAAATATTCTGCACCAAATTTTCAACACCCAATCTACTCTCACATTTCCACCTTCAATCAGTTCTAAGCTCTGCGCCCGGCTGATTTTTTTGTTCAAATTTTAGTTGCTATTGCTATCAAGTTTGAGGCATTTCCACCGTGACCCTCAATTTATCAGTAATCACTATTCAAACGGTTTTTATTTTATATGTGTTGTTGGCAATCTTCAGATATTGGGCATAAAAATCATTTCTTGGGAAAATTTGGTGCAGAGGCATTTTTGTCTGACTGTTTTACTGTGTGTTTTGATGTTAAGAGGGAAGACTTTTGTGGCAATGAATTGTGATTTCTAGGAGCTGTTTTTTTTATGGAGAGCAGTGATGGAGGAGATGATCAGGCTTCTGGGTGGATGCAAGTAAAAAAGGTTTGCTTTTGCACATCACCTTTTGTTTGGAGGTCGAATAATGAATTATCTCTTCATATATTCATGGATCGAAATTGAATTATATTGTCTTCTTTAGTTGTACATAGAATGGCAGGGTTTTCTTGTTGATTAATGTGTAATAGTTATGTTTCTTTGTGCAAAAAATGGAAATTTAGTCTTGTGCTTGTTTTGATGCTTCATTTCATAAAGTTTCTGGTAGTGGCCGAGGGATATCATCTGATCACTTGGGAATGAAGTTTCGCATTAAGTTCGTAAAACTTCACATTCTACATCTCATCGCAGCACTTGGTTTGGAGTGAAGCAACAAAGTTGACATGATATTTGGTTGTCAGAGTATCTTACAGGAAAAGTTCGAAAAGGTCAAATCTTGGATGATACCCCTTCTCCCAATCCAACCCATGTTTGAAGTAGAAGTTCTAAATATTATGAAACCAATGCTTGTTTGTACTTTTGAGTGTGCAGTGATGGTTTTGTGCATTACCCGAGTCTATGACTTCCTCTTCCTGTTCTTGTAGTTTTATTATTTCTGTACAGGGATTATGAACTTTCCTCTGTCATTTTCAAGATTATAAAATCTTGTTGATTCAGTTTTCTTCTTTTGATTCATTTCATGAACTTTTTTCTCAGAAACACAGAAGCAATTCAAAGTTCTCGCTACATGGTTGGGTTGAAGGGGTGTCTGGAAAACAGAGGTTCATCAAGCCGAAAAATCAACTTTCATCTGATAAAAAGTTGGTGAGTAGCTCAAATGCAAGCCAAAGAGTTAAAGAGTTTGCCGTGCACGACATCAGTAAGGCTAATAAGCCTTCTACCTCTAATGGCGTTGGGACAGTTGAACACTGCATTAAAACAGTTGAACATTGCCTAGATGACGGTGCTAATTCTCCGAAATCTATTTCTAATGGGGATGGGTCAATTAATTGTTGCCTTGATAAATGTGTTGTTAGCCAAGATAATGAATATTTAGGTTCATCTCATTTGGTGGATAAATGTTCTGGAGATCCTAGTCAAAACTTAATAGCCAATCAAGAATATACTTTGAGAGATAATGTCCTTCCAAAAATCAAATGGGGTGACTTGGATGAGGGAACTCTCAAACATTATGGAAAAGCTACTGGAGCTGAGCTTGAGTTTAGGGTAGTTAAAGATCACAATCTGGTTTCTGTCAAGGCTGAGGGTGCCGGTGAACGTCTTTCTGGTATTGCTCCACTTGTTCGTGAAGGGACTAGATCTGTTGGAGATCAATGTCTTCAGGAATCTCACTCTTTGTCTCCAAGGATTGTATCTATGGAAGGAACTTCTAAGGAGGTCAAGGAAGCGTCCTTAGAAGATGTAAAAGATCAAATAACTAGTGAGAAAATAGTTAGTGAGAGTACTTATACTTCAGGTTCTAACATTGAGCACAAGCATCTCAAGCCGGGTGACGAGACATCCTGCGACTCATCAAGAGAAAATGTTGCCTGCATTGACACTGACAACAAAGATATTGAAATGATCAAATCAGATAATTCTTTTTCTGAAGCAAGTTGTACTGATGTTACAGTTGTAACTCTTATTGATGTAGCTTCAAGCAGTCAGAAAATTGACATGCAGTTAGACAACCTACAGAACTGTGAACCAGGAAGTGAGGAATCTAGGTTGGCAGCTCCATTTGAAGCGTCTAGGGGTAAAAAAAGTAAAGAAAATTCTGATGTTCTTCTAGATACCAAGGATGCAGATGCTGTCAATTCGGATGACATGCCCGAAAGCAAAGAAAGATTCAGAGAACGTCTTTGGTGCTTTCTCTTTGAAAACCTTAATAGAGCTGTAGACGAGCTCTATCTTCTCTGTGAACTTGAATGTGATCTTGATCAAATGAAAGAAGCTAGTCTTGTTCTTGAAGAAGCTGCGTCAGACTTTAGAGAACTAAATAACAGAATCGAAAAGTTTGAGAAATTGAAAAGGTCCCCATCTCATGGTGCTGATGGGGGTCCATCGTTATTGCAGTTTGATCATCGCAGACCACATGCCCTCTCATGGGAGGTCAGTTCCCTGCTCATTCGGATTCATATACCCTGTGATTTAGGTTCAATATTTATATATTTGGTTTTCTTGCCCATTTTCTTTAATTGCATCTGCTTGTACTACTGATAATTGAGTAACAAATAGCAAATAAATTGGTCAATGATGAATCCATAACTCTGGTAACTTATGGCTGTGGAAAATTTTGTTCGTCTGTCAGCAATCTTTGATGAGATATAATCAACGAAACACTTTTTTTTTCTTATTATGATGAAACTTACATATCTTATTGCAACACCTTAAAGTTGGAGGGTTTTAGGAATGGAATTTAATCATGATGCTTGGAGAAATATTTGAAAAGTTGTTTCCATGTGAAGAACTAGATTATTGTTTTCACATCAACCCCTAGGGTTTGTCAGAACTCCTCATTTCATTTGTGGGTGACATGAGATAAATAAACATCAATTTTGCAATTTCTTCATATTGTTTCCTCAAAGCTGAAGTTTTATAATCTGGTGGCAGGTCCGTCGGATGACAACTTCGCCACACAGGGCAGAGATTTTGTCGTCATCTCTTGAGGCTTTTAGGAAAATTCAACGAGAGAGAACTAGTAATCGTTCCCACGACTCTAAGAATGTAGGGCCTGATTGTCATAGTTGCCACTTTGGAACAAGGGATATTGTGGACTTGGACAAGTATGCTGAAAAAGATAATTTGATGAGTGGCTCTAAAGATTCTATATCTAAGGTGACTAGGCAGAATTGTGTATCAAATATAGCTCAGTGCCCAAATAAAGAAAAGAGAAACCATGATTCAAAGCCAGGTTCTGCAGCATCTAAAGTACCTCAGAAAGAGGGTTCTATCCTCTGTGCTGACGGAAAGACCAATAGCAAAGTACACGGATCTTCTTCTGATGGAGAGAAGATCCTTTATAAGAAAAGCAAAAACTCAGCAGAAAACACTGCTGAGAGAAATCTGAAATCAGCTGATATGAGAAGACCTGTTCCTGATAGAGAAAGAGAGAAGAGAAATGGAAATTCAGAGAATTCCATGGATGCTTGGAAAGAGAAGAGAAATTGGGAGGACATACTTGCAGTTGCGCCTCGTGTATCTTCCCGGTTCTCATATTCACCTGGCTTGAACAGGAGAAGCACCGAGAGAGTTCGTGTTCTGCATGATAAACTTATGTCTCCTGAGAAGAAGAAGAAATCTGGTCTAGATCTTAAAAAAGAGGCTGAAGAAAAACATGCCCGGGCCACCAGAATTAGAGCTCAACTTGAGCATGAGAGAATCCAAAGGCTTCAGCGGACATCAGAGAAACTGAACCGCGTAAGTGAATGGCAAACTGTTCGTAGCAATAAGTTGCGAGAATCAATGTTTGCTCGCCATCAGCGTAGTGAATCCCGGCATGAAGCTTATATAGCTCAGGTTGTGAGAAGAGCTGGTGACGAAACTAGTAAAGTTAATGAGGTACGATTCATAACCTCATTGAATGAAGAGAACAAAAAGCACATATTGCGCCGGAAGCTTCATGATTCCGAGTTGAGACGGGCAGAGAAGCTTCAGGTAATAAAAATTAAACAGAAAGAGGACATGGCTAGGGAAGAGGCTGTTTTGGAACGTAAAAAGCTCATTGAAGCGGAGAAGTTGCAGCGCCTTGCAGAGACTCAGCGAAGAAAGGAAGAGGCTCAAGTGAGAAGAGAAGAAGAGAGAAAAGCATCAAGTGCAGCCCGTGAAGCCAAGGCTATGGAGCAAATGAGGAGGAAAGAGATTCGTGTAAAAGCACAGCAGGAGGAAGCTGAGCTCTTGGCTCAAAAATTAGCTGAAAGACTCAGTGAAAGTGAACAGCGGCGGAAATTCTATCTAGATCAAATTCGAGAAAGAGCATCAATGGATTTTAGGGATCAATCTTCACCTTTACTGAGACGCTTCTCAAGTAAAGAAGGTCAAGTCCAAGGTAGGTCAGCTCCATACAGCAATGAAGATGATAATATCACCAATAATGGTAGCTACACATCAGGCACTGGTATTTTAAACAGTGAGGCATTGCAGCACTCACTTAAGCGAAGAATCAAAAGAATACGACAAAGACTTATGTCGCTAAAACATGAATTTCCTGAGCCTTCATCTGCAGTTGAAAGTTCTAGTCTTGGCTACAGGACTGCTGTTGGAACTGCTAGGAGAAAAGTTGGTAGATGGCTTCAGGATTTGCAAAAACTTCGTCAAGCAAGAAAGGATGGTGCTGCTAATTTTGGACTAATCACAGCTGAAATTATCAAGGTATCAACCTTCGCTAAGTATACTTGGTTGAATATCTATTCCTTTTATTATCTGTCATATCTCCTTTTATCCTTTCATCGGAGTCATTAATTTCTCTTTATATAATTGTATTTCCTTTTTCTTCTTAAATTTTAGTTTTGTTGGAGGGAAGGGATGCTGAGTTGCAGGCTTCTCGCCAAGCTGGTCTGCTTGATTTTATTGCTTCTGCCCTGCCTGCTTCTCACATATCCAAACCTGAAGCTTGCCAGGTTACTATATATCTTTTAAGGCTTCTGAAGGTGGTGCTGGCAATGCCAGCAAACAAATGCTATTTTCTTGTACAGAATCTCTTGCCCCCACTTATCCCGATGTTGGCAACAGCCCTTGAGAACTATATCAAGATGGCGGCATCATCAAATATTACTGGTCCTACTAATACTGTCTCTAGTAAAATGTCAACTGGAAATCTGGAGTCAATTTCTGAAATTGTTGATGGTTTTTTGTGGACTATTGCAGCGATTGTTGATCATGTAAGCTCTAATAACTACCAACTTCAGATGCAGGATGGTTTGATAGAGCTCGTTATTGCATACCAAATTATTCACCGGCTAAGAGATCTCTTTGCTCTATATGATAGACCACAGGTGGAAGGTTCTCCCTTTCCATCATCTATTCTCCTAGGTATTAATCTATTGACAGTTCTGACTTCCAAATTCAAAGAGTCATACTCAATAGACTGGAATTCTTTTCCTAATGATATTTCACAAGGAAATAATCTTGGAGAGAGACAAATTCCTGAGACTGCAGATTTAACATGTGAATCTAGTTTGGATAATGTGACCTCTTTGCCAGCTGGAAATTTACCTACAGATTCTTTGGATGTACAAAAGGGTAGGAACGATGAATGTTCTCATATTAAGGTGGCAAGAAGTCAAATTCTCATGAGTGAGAATCATGATGATTCTCATGATGTTGAGCATATTTCTTCTGGAGTCGCTGCACAAGACGCCAAGGATGAGTCACCCAGAGCTCTAGTGGAAGATAAATGTCAATGTTCTGTTGCCGAGGATAGCAACAACTGTGAATCCAATGGCGCTGAACTAAAAACTAGAAATGGCTCTCAGCCCAAGCAGCCTTTAGCATTTCTTCTTGCAGCAATGTCCGAGACTGGCTTAGTGTGTCTTCCTTCCATGTTAACTGCTGTTCTACTGCAGGGCAATAACCGGCTTTCTGCTGAACAGGTTGGGTCGCATCATCATTTTCGTGCATATTGGTAGATTGTTTTTAGTTGTCTGAAGAACCACATCTTGCAGTTTACTTTTCGTTGATTGTTATGAACTGTTAGAAATTTCACTATTTTCTTTGATTCCTTATATGGGATCACACAAATCACAATAATTGTTAAATGTAGTTTACTGACATTACAGTCTTGTTTTCATCCTTATTTAATTGAGCACTTAGGCCCCAGATATTGAACCAGTAAACAGACTTCGATAAATTTTCGTATCAGCTTATTGTTGTATACATGTGCTAAAGCTTCTAGCATTACTTGGCTCTAAATAGCTTTCTGAACCATATATTTCAGAGCTCGTATGTGCTTCCATCTAATTTTGAGGAAGTAGCAACAGGAGTCTTGAAGGTCTTGAACAATCTGGCTCTAATTGATATATCTTTCATCCAGAAAATGCTGGTAAGTCCCAGCTCCAACCTACGTTCCTCCAACTCTTAAGTTCAAAGTTGATTTTGTTCTCCGAAATAAATTTCAGGCTCAACCAGATCTCAAAATGGAGTTCTTTCACTTGATGAGTTTTATCCTTTCTCATTGCACAAGCAACTGGGGAGTAGCCAATGATAAGGTAACCTCCATTTCTCTTTCTGTTATCACCACTTCATTCTACAAATTGGCTTGTTGTGCCAGGCTTGCATGAATGGTTACGTATCTTGATAGTATAGAGTGTGTGGGATTTACGCTTCCCCTGAAACAGCTTAACATCAAGTTATTTCTTTACTGATCTAAAAGGTTTCCTCTCCAAGTTTCTTTAGATTAATATTTCTAGACAGAAGTTGCATATTGGAAGTTTGAAAAGAATGAGATTCCAATTTTTATTTTGTTGAAAGATATTCTGCTAGTTTGAAGTTTGAACCTTGCCAATGTTTTTATTTATTGGGAAGGTCAAGGGTGTATATTTAATGTTTTAATCAAAGTAACATCATTTCAGTTCTTGCATATTTTATAAGATGGATTTCATCTCATGACACTTGGGTTTGTTCCGGTTCATATTAACGAGTGAAATTGTCTCCTCGATTAACTGTCTGTTGCTGCCCCTTTAACACTAGCCTTTGTTGCGAAACACATCCGTATACTGATTTTCTTGAAAGAACTCTTCCAAATTTGCAGATTGGTACACTCTTGCTGGAATCTCTGGCACTTCTTGGTTATTTTGCACTATTTCATCCCGAGAATCAAGCCGTGCTGCGCTGGGGAAAGATCCCTACTATCCTTCACAAGGTGAATCAATCATCTTTTGATCTCATACTCTGACTTCAAGAGAATCTAACTATGCTTCAAAACAACAGGTATGCGATTTGCCCTTTGTGTTCTTCAGCGATCCAGAATTGATGCCCATCTTAGCGGGCACGTTAGTGGCTGCCTCCTATGGATGTGAACAGAACAAGGCAGTCATTCAGCAAGAGCTCAGCATGGACATGCTCCTCCCGTCACTCAAATCATGCAAAAGCGTTTCGCCCACTAGCCATTCCATGTCAAACCAGAATGCTACGTTAGCTGGTGAACTCACTCGGACTGGCACTGAAAGAAAACCTCCCACCCGGAATTACTCAAGAAGCAGTCGCCTCGTACTCCCACCGAGGTGGTGCTCCGGCAGCCAATGTAAGAAGTCTCAAGTCAAGAAACCAAAGAGACAGCAAATTGGTGAAGGTTAGTGAAGAAATGCAGACTGGCACTGCTCAATCTGCTTCTGAAACTTCCACATTGATGCTGCACTCTAGATTTCCTTTAATCTTCGTTGAAAAAGCCCAACAGTTTTTCACAGCAGAGATCGATACAAGCAATACTGAGTTGGTATGAAAGGAACACTTTTTGTTTCAGGTCAAATATAGATAACTCAGATCATACATAACACTACCATCTTTTGTTTCTTGATAGTATACGAAGTTTTGGTTTTTCTTCAATGTTGATAAATACACTGCTTTGGCAGATTGTTGAAATTACATGAACCAATATATTTAGAAATAAAAATAGCTTTATTCAGTATTGACTTTCCATTGGGCCAAATTATACCTTAGATTATTTTTTTTCTTTTGTGAGTTATTTTTGGATCCTTTAAGCATATTCCCATATAACAAGAGTTTATTTAGTTCAAATATATGCAATAAGTTATCTGGTTCCATCAGTTCTTTTTTTTTTTTTTTATTGCAATAACCAATTTTATCTGTTGAAATTTAAAGTTACTAGGATCATTTTAGTTTGTGTGATTTCCAAAACATCTTAGTCTGAGTTGGACAAATCTTGAATAGCAGTCACATAAAACAGAAAAAAGAGAGTAGAGTATCTGCTAAGTTCAGTAAGTTTACATTTATAAGTAACATATTTGATTACATAAATTATGAAATCCTCCAAAAACTGACTCCCAGTTTCTTCACCACACCAGCATCTAACTCATCAAATTCAATAAGCCTACACAAACTAAAAATGAAAATACTGGAACTGGAGGAGCTCCGAAAACACGAGAAACCACATCCTCTATTTTCTTTGTGAGTTAGCAGCAACAATTGTGCAAAAACAATGATCTATAAATGGAATTTCTAGCAGCAACAAGCTCCTGATCCAAATATAGAAGAAAATATCGTATAGAAATCAGTTTGTACACTAACAACTGGAATTGCAATAGGACCCTGATGAAAAAAATCACAGCTTAATGAATCAGTGATGTGATAAAATGTTCCTCCTATTAACCACTGCACCATTCTTTTGTCTTCTCAAACTACTTAAGAAGGCTCCCAGTTCAGGAGCAAAGTGCATATAATTGGATTTTTGCCTGGTACTGCATATTGATAACCTGAAGCTCTTAGCTTACAAGATCCTGTTTGCACAGCAGGAATTTGGATGATGTAAAATAAACAAATAACCTTTTAATGGGTTTGTCTTGTATTTGGGCAAAATCATTCTTCTGTAGCTTCAGTCCAGCAATGGAAAATTATGACTGGTGTGCATCTTGATGCCAACGTAAATCTCAACAGGCAGATGACAGGTACCAATATTAATCTGGGAGACTTCAGTATTAAGAGACCAAGTGTAAAACTCAACTCCCATATTTGTTTCATCTTGATAATCATGCATCATCGAGATTTTAGTGTAGCATGACCAGTTGCTCCCAAGTGTTTGTGAAGTTTTGTCCTGTAACAAGGGCGGGAGGATAAATAGAAGGTACTACAAGAAGAAAGTGGAGAGATAATAATGAAAAGAGCTGACATTTTGAAAGAAAAAGAAGAAAACAGTACAGTACTTGGATTCAAATTGTTCTCCACACTTATCACATATGTTGTCAGGACCTTTTGTTGCACCCTGCACATCAAGGAACTCAAATATGAGAAATTGTTGGAAATGAAAGGGAAAAGAGTTGTAGAATTAATATAATTTATTACAGTAAATAAAAGCTCCTTTATTGACGAGGGTTGGGGCAAATTTGCTAAGAATGGAATTCAAGATTTCTTTTCTTTCCTTTGCGTTTCTAGAGTGGGGGTTTCCATTGGATGGTCGGGCAGAGGATCCAACCAATCGATGGAACTATAGGCAAATTAGGATTAGCCTGACAAGAAGCCCAGTTTTCCAAGTCGGATAAATTAATATTTACACCGTCCAGTGATTTCATATTTTGCAGTACATTAACATTACAAAACATGTCAATTTGTTGGCATTTTTATGTCAGAAGATAATAAAACGTATCTTTACATAATCAAGAGCAATACAAGTGAGGAGAAAGTACCTTCTGTTTTCTTCCTTTGGATGCAACTTTCGACTTGGAAGCATTTTCTTTCTTTGTTGTATTTTTCTTGTGTACAACATTCTCTACATGCTTGTGATCCTTTTCTGTTGCATCATCTACTGTTCTATTAGTGTCAGGTTCTGAAAAAGGTTCAGAAATTGACTCTCCAGCATCTCCATCACATTCTTGATGTTGCCCATCTTTTCTCTCTGGTTCACTACTTTTCACCGTTTCTGCTTCTTCTTGCCTTCTACCTCTTCGCCTCCGGCCTCCCCTGTTCTTTCGGGAACCCTTTGTGTCATTATACTCCATGAAATCAAATTCATCACTATCAGTCTCCATCACAGTTTTGGTAGCTGGAGCTTTAGGCTGATTTCTTCCTTTATTCCTGCTCCTACGCCCTGACAACATAGCTTCAAGGATACTTGCCTCATCATTATCATCATCGTCGTCGTCATCGTCAGCGTCTTCATCTTCATCTTCATCATCATTGTGTTGCTTCCCTTCTGCTACTCCATTCCCTCCACTAATATCTTTAGGACCATCAAACTCACCTGCTTCACTAGACACAGTCTTCCCATCATATCTATCATCTTCGTGTATACCAACACTGCCATCAAATTGCTCCTGTAATTTAGTTACTCCATCTGCTGAAATGTAACCATTGCCATCTTCATCAGCCTCTTCCATTTCGTCCCCTTCTGATACTTCATCTTCTTTATCTTCTTGTCGAAATGCTTCCCGAAGTTCTGCTACCTTCTCTTTGTGCTTTTTAGACTGCTCATGATTCTTCCATTGTTTATCACTCCTAAACTTCTTGCTACAGGCTACACAATAAAACTCATTTTTCTTTTCCTCCAAGTCATCCTCTGATTCATCCTCCTCAACCTCCTCTACTTTAGCCCACTCAGGCTCCTCATATTGCCTAGCCTTCTCTGCTTTCTGTCTCTCCAGCTCCTTCTTCCTCTGTTTTTCCTCCTCTCTCTTCTTCTCCATCTCCTCATTTCTCTTTATTTGCATATCAATTACTCTTTTGTCCCTCTTTTTAACAAACTCAGCCAGTCCCCTCACTGTCTCATTATACTCTCTTCGTGCTTTCTTCCTCAACTTCTTGTTCTCCTCTTCCATTAGCCTCCTCGACTTCCTGTTTGGGCCATTCATAGCATCGTATTGATCTGCCCAAAAGAAGTCCAATACTGTTGCGAACCCTAACCAGTAACTATAGAATGCTGTGACCTGCATAATAAATTATATTTGAAGTCAAACAGGACATAAAACCAAACTATTAAAAGTTAATCTCATATAAAAGCAGTGGTGATTTTACAGTTTCTTTTTTTGTTAAATTTGAAACTAACTTAAACTGTCACTCACAGTTCTGTGAAAGATTTAGTAATCATTCTAGAAATATCAAACACTGTCATTCGTGATTTTCATATTTTGAGTGTGTGGTCAGTGGTGGTGGGGATTCCTCAAACACTGCTGTAAAATCAAGAGCAAGGGTAACTACTAATCAACAACTAAATCCCTGTAGTCACAAGATATCCTATTGCAAGCACTAGAACCACGTTTAACATCAACCATGTGGTAGTGAAACCTAAGCACATTATATGACATAAAAAAAGATACCCCGTGATATAAGTAAACTAAGAACGAGAATATGAATTGAAAAGATAATATTCCACATAGAAACAATAGCAACAGAAACTCTTGCCTGAACATAAGGACTCTCCAAATTGCCCATGACCGGAGCTTCCTTCGGCAACGGCAATCCTAATTTCTTCGAGAAATTCAATTCATTGGCGTAAATCTTCTCGAATAAACTCGAATAAACCTTGTAAAACCCCCGCCCCGAGTCCGAGTACCCAGAGTAGACCGAATTCGAGAAGAAGGAAAACAAATCGGGCACGAAATCAGAGGAGCTGCCAGCGCTGGTAGCTGTGGAGGAGGAGAAGAGGATTTGATTACGGTGGGAGTCATACCAGGCGCGCTCGCGCGTGTCGGAGAGGACTTCGTAGGCGTTGACGAGCTCCTGGAAGGCGGCGGTGGCTTCGGCCTCCGGGACGCCGCTCCGGACGAGCTTATCCGGGTGGCGCTGGAGGGCGAGGCGCTTGTACGCCGACCGGATTTCATCGGCAGAGCAGTCGCGGCTGAGGCCGAGGACTTCGTATAGGCACCGCTTCTCCGATGATGCCATTGGCGTTGAAGATGCCTTGTGTGTAATTTGTGTATAAATACGTTAGTCGTTAGGTTTGTTTGCAATGACCGGCTTCCATCAACAGTCTTGAAAAATAAACGCTCACGTTCGATATAGTAATAATTTTATTTAAATAATAGTAGTAATTTTTTCCAATTTCGATTTGGATAATTTAAAATAATATTTAGAACTATAATGAAATATATGATCAACCAACATTTATCGAATTTGAAAAAGAGTCAGAAGAAACGGTTATTGTCCTCTTTTTTGTTTGAATTGTTTCATAAAATGTGTTCCGTTTCTTAAAAAGTTAATATTTTGTAGCTAAAATTTACCTAAAAATTTGAAGAATTTACAACTTTACATATAATTAATATTTTTTCTCAATAACTGTTCCAAAAAGAAAGATGATAAAATAGACGGAGAGATTTTTTTTTTAATATTAAAGATTATTATTTTAAAAAGGTCAAACGTAGTATTTGATGTCATTTATAGAGAATTAGTACTACTACTACTAGTTAATTACAAATGACATAATATTTGTAAATGAAAAATTATAAATTGTATTGCAGAAGGCCTTTAAAAAAACTGGTTAACTCAAATTCATCCTCCAGCAGCAACGCCACAACCTGCGGCGGAGAAGAGTTTTTCATGGGTTGCAAGTTCGTATTCTCCTTGAAAACGTAATGGGATGCAATTTATATTCAACACAAATGCGCAATCCACCACAAACCGCAATCAGAGGCATCTTTTCAACTCTCCAAGGGGTTCCCCTCAGGTGTTCGACGTTTTGTTCGAAAGATAAACATCTTCTAAACTCCTGCCGCTTCTGGTCATCTATTTCTACTTTTGCCGCAAGAACGTCTGAAAACCCAAATTGGGAGTTCAGTCGTACAACAAATCCGACAAAGATACGATCTTGGCATGAGCAAAAAGAATCAAACACTTCTTGTTTGGAGGTTTCAGTTAATAGGGAAGTCCGGAAGAGTCAAAGCTCGGTGAGCGTGGAGGGGAAAAGTAGGCTTAAATGGTACTCGGAAATGCTGAGAGATTGTGCGGCTGGGATGTGTTGTAGAGAAGGTAGGGCGATTCATGGCTGCATTATCAGAAGTATGACTGAGCCTGATGTGCATCTGTGGGTTTCTTTGATTAACTTCTACGCAAAATGTGGGGCCTTGGAGTTCTCATGTCGTGTATTAAAGCAAATGCCAGTGAAAGATGTGGTGTCGTGGACTGCTCTGTTATCCGGTTTTGTAGCTGGAGGGCATGGTGTAGAGAGTGTTAAATTGTTCTGCGAAATGAGGAGGGGAAGATGTCAGGCCAAATGAGTTTACTTTGGCCACCGTGTTAAAGGGTTGTTCAATGTCATCGGATTTAGATGTTGGAAAGCAATTGCACGCAGAGGCGGTTAAGATTGGTGTGCTTTCGGATGTATATATTGGTTCCTCTTTAATTGACCTGTATTCCAAATGTGGAGAGATGGAATATGCGGATGATGTTTTCTGTATGATGCCCGAGAAAAATGTTTTCTTGTGGAATGCTTTGCTTAATGGTTATGCACAGGTGGGAAATGGAGAGGCGGTCTTACGATTGTTTATCAAAATGACGGAGCCAGAATTGAGGTTTAGTAACTACACGTTGTCTATTGTTTTAAAAGGAATAGCAAGCTCCGCTACTCTTAGATCTGGCCAGGCTATCCATTCAATCATGATCAAGATTGGGAGTGAACTTGACGATTTCGTTACATGTAGCCTGGTTAATATGTATTCTAAGTGTGGAGTGGCTGATGACGCCTTAAAAGTGTTTAAGACGGTGAGTGATCCTGATATAGTTTCATGGAGCTCAATTATCAGTGTGCTTGATCACCAAGGTCTAAAGGAAGAAGCAGCCAAATTGTTCAAACTGATGAGGCATTCTGGTATGAAGCCTAATCAGTTTACTCTTTCCAGTCTTGTTAGTGCTGCCACTGATATGGGTGACCTGCATTATGGTCAAAGTATCCATGCATGCGCTTACAAATTTGGTTTTGAATCTGATGATTTGTTAAGTAATGCATTGATTTCCATGTACGCGAAACTTGGATCAATATCAGAGGGGTATCATATCTTCAATAGAATGACTACTCGGGATGTGATTTCCTGGAACGCCCTTTTATCTGGATTCCATGATGATGAGTCTTCAGATGAAGGAACAAGGATTTTCAAGCAAATGCTTATTGATGGTTTTAGGCCCAATATGTATACTTATGTTAGCACTTTGAGGTCTTGTTCAAGCCTTTTAAAAACTGAATTAGGGAAACAAGTTCATGCTCACATAATAAAAGATCAACTTGACTACGATGGTTATGTTGGGACCGGTCTGATTGACATGTATGCCAAGTGTGGGCGTATGGAGGATGTGGAAGCCATATTCAATAGGTTAAATGAGAAAGATGTCTTCACTTGGACAGTTGTCGTTTCAGGTTTTTCACAGACTAATCAAGGAGAAAAAGGCAGCCCATTGCTTCAATGAGATGCGGAGAGAAGGTGTCGCTCCTAATGAGTTCACTGTTGCTAGCTGCTTGAGGGGATGTTCTGGGATTGCCAGCCTTGAGAATGGACGACAGTTGCATTCTTTAGCAATTAAGGTAGGCCTGTCTACAGACATGTTTGTATCCAGTGCACTGGTTGATATGTATGGGAAATGTGGATGCATTGATGATGCTGAAGTGCTCTTTGATAGCATGAAATTGCGCGACACTGTTACATGGAACACAATGATATGTGGATATTCTCAACATGGAGAGGGTGATAAGGCTCTCGAAGCGTTTAGCAAAATGATAGAGAGTGGAGTTTCACCCGATGGGATTACTTTTCTGGGGATCCTTTCTGCCTGCAGCCACATGGGATTAGTTGAAGAAGGAAAGAGGTACTTCCATTCAATGAGTGAATCCTACGGAATTGCTTCCAGTATTGAGCACTATGCTTGCTTGGTTGATATGTTTGGCCGAGCAGGCAAATTCAACGAGGTTGAAAGCCTTATTGAACACATGGAGCTAACTCCAAATGCTTCAATCTGGGAGAATGTTCTTGGTGCATGCAGACTCCATGGAAATGTAGAGTTGGGTGAAAAAGCTGCTGAGAAACTTTTCCAAATCGATCCCGGAACAGATTCAAACTACATTTTGCTATCGAATCTCTATGCCAGCAGAGGGAGGTGGGATGATGTCTCTAAGGTTAGAGCATCCATGTCCAGTAAAGGCATAAAAAAGGAACCTGGGTGCAGCTGGTTTGAGGTTGATGCTCAAGTTCATGTTTTCTTATCTCAGGACGTATCGCATCCAAGACTATCCGATATCCATCATAAATTGAAGGAGTTGAGAGACAGAGTCAGTGAAGCAGGATATGCACCAGATGCAAAGCATGCACTTCATAATGTTTCCGGCAAGGAAAAGATAGAGAATCTTTTACACCACAGTGAGAGGTTGGCTTTAGGCTTTGCTCTCATAAGCAAGGCCACTTCTGGGAAAATCAGAATTTTTAAGAATCTTCGGATCTGTGGAGACTGTCACGAGTTTATGAAGTTTGCCTCGGGCACCATAGATCGAGAAATCATAGTCCGCGACACAAGCCGCTTCCACCACTTCAGTCATGGTGTGTGTTCATGTAAAGATTACTGGTGATGATGTTTATTAACCTTTTAGCATGGACTGCTGCTTTGGTTCAAGCAACTACAAGGCCATCTTCTTGGATATTAACAACTCAGGTATTTTTCCCAACTGAGAAAAAGTAGAATAAGCTTTGCAGAGTGTCGTATTGCTTTTGGAATTTGTATCTTGATCTTGTGTTTGTATGTAAAATTTTCAACAAATCAGCTCAATTCTATATAAAAAATAATCTTTTAACTCAGAAGTGAAGCCTCTAAAGTAAAAATGCTAACATTTTGCATTTCCTATAACCATTAATTAGACAAATCCGTACAAAATTCATACATAATAACTACCAAGTTAGGTATAACTTAAGTTTATAACTAAGATTTTACTTTGCAGACAAAATTCAGTGTCCGATCTCAAAGGGCTATTCAAATGAAACCATTTTTTTGAAGTTTCACACTTTTGCAAGCATTGCTTTGGGGAAACATTGGCCAATGTTGCAAAGCATAGCCTGTGAAAGAATGATTCTCCCTCTCCAGATTATTCTTGATTTTCCTCTGCAAAACTGTTCTCCTTATATAATAGCACTCAGTGATCGTTTTGCATTCACAGTTCGGCTTTTGACTCCTCGTCTTCTACTGAATGATCATCATTTGTAGTCTGGATTTGGGGAGGAGGTGCTGCTTGCTCTTGGGCTTCGATACTTTCACCCGTGATTTTGGCCGTGAATCGTCTAGCTTCTAGATCAAGATCTGGCCATTCTACAACAATTCTTCTGGCTCCCTAGAAGAAAACAAGAGGAAGATAAGAGTTGAGACCAGAAAGAAAGAAGCAGGGGAGGAAAGAGCTGTTGAGATGGGACTAACCTGAAGCTTGGGCTCCTTAGTCATGGGATTGTTGCAAAGATCTATAGTTTTGGCGCTGGGCTTCGTAGAATTACCGCACCACGACTCGCACCATAGCCATTCTTGCGGTAGGGAATGGATTGGCACCATGTGCTGAGCATAGTTTGGAAGATCCTGAAACATGCATGAATTCTTATCAGCGCACACGAGAAATCAAAACAACTTTATTCTTATGAGTCAAACTATTGCTCTTTGTAGACTTTCAAAACTCAACCGACTGAAACTGAGTGTTTGTCGTACTATTTAGAACAGGCTACAGTAGTTATATTCAATGTTTCCCCAGGTTTGGTTTTCGTGTTTTGAAAAACAGCACTTGGAGACATTGTTACACACAGACAATCATTCCAGATATAATGGAATATAACATACCACCACAATGAAAGCGGAATTGTATCCTCAATTAAAAGGTTCGAGAGCATATTGACACAGACTTAAAATGTATGGAACTTAGCAACTGAAGAAACTCGTCACATACCTGATCAAGATTAGATAGACTGTTGGGATCTTTGCTTAGTGTTTCATAAACTACTCTTAATTGATCTCCTGCTGCTGTCTCCCGAAATTTGGCCAGATCAACAACGTATAAAGCACTACAGAAGCATTTGGTGTGGTTAAGCTTTTTCCTAGGATGACAGATATCAAATTCTAATTGAATATCTATGAAAACAATATAAACCTGATATGATACGGTCTTCCCCGCAAATGATCTTTCCAGAATCCCTGTTTACAAAATTAAAACCAACCAGCTATTATGTCAACTTTTTTTTCTTTTGTCATGGGTTAAAAAACAAAAAACACCTTTTCAGACATTGATTAAAGTTAAGAATTGGTGGTATTCCAGCTTTTGCAAGGAAAAAGAAGAATGATAATTATTGGATCAAGGGGGATTTACTTGTTTCCAAAATCGATAGCCATCCATTTCTTTATTATTGTCACAGAATGGAGTATATGCAAGGGGCCTTCCTTTTAAATCCATGTCATAAAGTTCTCCCATGTCTGCCCTCACGATCTGATCAGCATCAACGAATATAACCTGCAGGTATAACATAATAAGGAAAACATGTTTAGCTGAACAGCTGGAATACTTGAAATGAACCATTATTTAAGCAGAATATAACACATTGCCAAACCAAAATACCTTTTCTAAGGCAAGTGGAAAAATGACATCAAGAAACAGGATCTTATATGCCCAAATTATTCGTTGTTTTTCTTTTTGTTTGTGGAGCCATGTAGGCCACTTATAGGTAATAAGTTCATACTCAAAGCCATACTCTTGTGCCATATGAGGGATTACATCCTGCCAAAACAAAATTAAGAAAAATCTAGATTAAGAAACAGAAACAAAAAAAAATTATCAAAAGTGAAGGGTAAATATTAAAAAAGTGAAGAGCAAACCTTGAATTGAGGAGAAAGATAGTTCTTTATAAACCAAAACTTGACTGGTCGATGTGTATTTTTCAGAACGCTCAAAATCATAATTTTGAGAAAACGTTCATACCTGCATAAAGTAGTTTGTAAGACACTTAAAAGATGTCAAAATAACAAGTAAGAAATGTAAACACGCAGTTAAA
The DNA here is from genome assembly GCA_028984105.1 of Lavandula angustifolia. Lineage (NCBI taxonomy): Eukaryota > Viridiplantae > Streptophyta > Magnoliopsida > Lamiales > Lamiaceae > Lavandula > Lavandula angustifolia. The sequence continues at coordinate 20,961,222 of CM054817.1, forward strand.
ATCTCCACAGAGAAACTAGATTACAGTTCTAAAGCCAGCTCCTATTTGCTTTTCTTTATGTTTCTTTACCAAATCACCAACTACTTAGACCAATAAAAGTGATAACGACGATGATGAAGACATATACTTCTCCAATTGCACAAATGCCTCATCAGAGCTAAAAATGATATTATGATGTCACCTATTGTTTCCAACTATTTGACCAAGGAGTTAAAAGATTTGAATCACTGATATAGGAACTTACAGGTGCCCAGATGCAACTGAGAATATATTAATTTTTTTCCCATGACGACCACGAATTCCAGGCTTCTACAAAAAATTGTGAAAATTGTCAGCGATACATAATCTTGCACTAAAGAGATAATTTATGAGGTAACAGATCTTGGATAAGCACAAATATATAAAAATGGCCATCAATATTGTGTTTCTCTGTGTGATGAGTGAGAAGGAAAACTTTTAATTACCAAGGAACTGCTCTCGTCCTTCTTTGACTGGTCCTTCCCTCCAATAATCCCAGAAGCCCATTTAAGAATATTCGAGTTCCAGCCGTTCTGAGTTTCATGGAAACTTATTAGACAACATTCTAACAACTTCACGACTACGAAGCTAGGGAAACAATCTCCGAGGATTACATACAAAACACACATAAAAAGACTTAGCTGCTTACCTTTTTAATATTAGAATGACTATCCTCGTCAGCTGGCACCAAGAGTTTTTCTCTCTCCATGCCTTTCTTCTTCATCACTTCCATATGAACTAACTTACCCCGTAAATCATCTATTGTGATTCGTTTCAACAAAGTTGTATCTTCAGCACCTTCACCATCTTCTTTCATAAGATAAAGCTCGGAACTTCTACCTGGTGCCAACTGTAAGTACCATACCCCAGGTAGGACCTTCATTTGCCAGTAACCAAGATTAGCCATAACAAGAGTATCAACCAAGTGGGGAGTATTTTTTAGTTCCAAGAATTAATTGCAGTCCCCTAGGGGGTTCATGATCCTTCTCAGAGCAATGACCTGGTTGCATATGACTTGATTAGAATCTTTAGACTGATCATAAAACTTGATATTATAGCAAACAATACCTGTAAGGACAAGAGCTTCAAGCTCAAACACTGCTTGCAAGGTTCTTGTATCACCAAGATTCTCGAGTAATATGTTGTCCAGGTCATGGCTGCAACACATCATTCAAATTAAAATTGAACTCTAATGGAACCATAAAACCTCATGGTTTACTATTTGAGAATTCCTGATGAAATTTTGGCATGAGCTTAAACTTACACAGCAACTACAGGCTGAACAAGCCATGATTCAGGAACATCTAGATTCATGGTGAGCGTCTTAGATAGTGGCATGTTTGCGAAAAATGCTTTGGGACCACGTACCATGTGATCAGTAGCACTAAAATCATCCTGAAAAGTCAATGACACGGTGAGGACAGGAAGCCAGAGAATCTTGAGAAACAGGTGACGGGCTAAAATGTGTTAAGGATTACCATTGCGGGCACAACATATCTGTAGTAGTTCTTCAAGGGAAGATCCACAAGAGAACTCTGCAAGATAGGAGCAGTATTTCAGAAATAGAGGCATAGTGATATAATTAGCTACACATCTGTAAGAGATTGTTCTGCAACAATTAAATAGCATAGATGCTGGACAACAGCGAAGCACGAATAAAAGCAAATGCTGCAAGTCTCCACTATACTTAAAAAACTACCACGCCAGAGTAAGCAACAATGATTCAAGTGTAAGTTTCAATTCTGAAATTCATTCCTCAAGAAGAATTTCCAACAGCAGCCAGGCAAGATCAACTAAAGATTATTTAGCCTTAATGGCCAAAAACAAATTTCAGAGGTTAAGATCTAGTTGTATTGTTATAATCTATAGGTTAATCGTAATAATTTATTTTGTTTGGGCCATTAACAGCTGGATAACCCTATCCAACATAGATTTAAGTACTAATTCTGGCTCCTGGCAAAAATAAGATACTTAAAACGAAATAAGGTACCAAATTGATGCATGGGACTGTTAGTTCTTATGCCTCACTAAATGTGTCTGAGGAACATTTTGCCTCATGATTGCACATTAAAAATCAGTCTCTGTAGATCATATATAAGTATAATTCAATGCTTCAGACTTCAGAGGCAACTTTGCGTCGAATCTTACCATTGGATTGAGCACAAGCCTCAAGCTCGGTTGAATGTACTTTGACAGAATCCTTAGAAGAGCTGCAATCTTTTGGCCAGAAGGACTCAAGGGATCAACCACTGCATCGATATGGATGCTTGAATTTTCATTTTGCAAAATAACAGCGCTGTGGAAAGTTCACAACAGAAGGAACATAGTCAATTCTTGGGCCACCTGCTTACTAGTAACAGAATCGAAGACTTCTTGTTCATTTGACTAGTGTGTAAATAATGCTAGTAAGATACATTTTATTGGTACTTAGAACTAACACCCATAAAATAAAATGCGTTATTTAGACATAACTTATCTGATAATACATTTTTCACAGTGCAAATCAGTATCATAGTTGCAAACTTGCAATTACTAATACACTAGATTAGATGCATTTAGAATTTGACAACTATTTCGTGATATATGTATATCTATGAAGCACGGATACGGTTTGGAAGAAGACGAATCCGTATCCGAGGCGTGTCCGATACGGATACGCTCCGGATACGCCCCGGATACGGATAAAAACGTATCCTAAACGTATTTCGTTTCCTATTTATTTTTTATTAATTTTTAATTTAAAATACGGTCAAAATACGGGTAGGATACGGATTTGAAATATACATAACCTAATAATCTAGATCCAATTCACCAACCTTTCAACCCAAGCCGTACCTCGCCCGCCGTTGCCCAGCCCGCCGTCTCCCCCAACCCGCGCCTGCGTCGTGGCCCGCTTACGTAGTGCTCGCCCGCCCTTGTCCGCCGCCCAGCCCGCTGCCTTCATCACCCAGTCCAGCTGTGCGCCCAGTCTCACCGCCGTCATCGCCCAGCCCGCCGCTCGGCTGCGTCGTCGCCCCATACGGTATTGTTGGTGGCGTGTATTGTATATTGCTTTGAATTGATAGTTCTTTTCTTATTTATATTATGTATATCAACGTTGTTGAATTTGATAGTTCTTTTCTTAATTATATTATGTATATCAACGATGTTGAATTGATTCAACACGTGTACTGTATATTGTTGAATTGAATTGTATAATTCAATTTCTTGTAGTACTATTGAATTAAATGAACCGAATTTATGCCGATTCATGAATATTGAATACTTCTCCAATTGTGCTTTTTTAATATATGAAATTGAATTGATTTATTATATGTGCTAATTCATTAATATATGGAATTGTGATTTGAGATTCTCTAATTTGCTTTTTTATTTTGTTGTGTTTTTATTTTGTTGAACACTTGAATCTTGAATCTTGAACTAGTAGTTAGACTTTTGTATGATATTTATCACTTTTGAGTTTTGAGGATTCAAGTTGTGTTATCATGTGAATTTGATTTTTTTGCAGTATTAAATTATATTATATGTATATAAAAATTAAAAACGTATCTCAAACGTATCCGTATCCTACTTTTTTGAAAAATGACGTATCACCGTATCAGTATCCTAACGTATCCGTATCCCCGTATCCGTTTCCGTAGCTTCTTAGATGTATATTGTTACAAAATGATCTAGGAGTGGTATCATGCAAATAGTATTGAGAAATATCATGATTATTCATATATTTGACAAGTAAGAGTATGTACACGTCTGCACAAATGTGCAATGGCTTTTGGTCTTTCAATACCCAACAAAAGGATAAAACCGGTTAAATCCTTTGATTTCTTGTTTTTGGTATTAAAAGATTTCTTCATTTTGATTATTCATAATATATACCCTTACACGACAAGATTCCCAACTATATCCTATATGTTTGTCAAATCAAATCAATCATAAATAAAACTAAACATGAGATTCCTATAGGCAAAATCATTGAGTGAGAAAATCATTAACAACTGGAAAGGTGGAGGCTGGGATAGAGAGCAACAAAGGTTACAAGGTACAGTCCATAGCTATTCCATAATTGTAAATATTGATTGAAGTCGAACATTCTCTATAAGGTATTTCAAAATAGTCATGGGTTTAAGAAAATAAAGCAACACACATGCATGAGGATGATCTGAAGAGAAATTCCAGATGGAAAAATCCCAAATGAAATGAAATACCAGAATCCCACTTAAATATTGACTCATAAGTCCCAGTTACAAGTTTAATTAATCCATGCCGATAAGGAATTAGATGAAAACATTGATCAGGAAAATTAGAAGTTTGGTATCCATATGTAGGCAAGGGAATGATCCTAAATGATATTGCAATTAGTTTATGGTTACATCCACAAATTTAAGTAGGATAATTCACAATCTTTCAGTTGACTTAAAAGCTGTTGAGGTAAACATAAAAAAATTCTGTTACGAAATAGTAATAAACCCTCATAACTAGGAAATTAAATGCATTCTCCAATGCCATAGCATGCTCAATAAGGAAATGACAAAGAATTTCAAGAAATAAAACCAAGCAAATTATCACATCCCCCTCCTCTACCTCCTGAACAAAAGAATTATAGCAAAAAGATTACCTGTACTCTGCACTCAGAATTTCAAACCGGGCACTTTCAGAACCTCGATCCCTTGTAGAAATTGAGGATGAGATTGCCATAACAATATCACTGATGAATTTGCTGCAAAGATGAGAAATTAAAAAATACTGCATTAGCAGATTAATCAATGTAATAGGAGAAATAAGTAGAAATGAAGCTGTCAAAGAGAATCAACCGATGGAAGAGTCAACATTATGCAGCATTTAAAATATTCGCAGTTTAAAGCAAAATTATGAGAACGTAGCTACAGTACGAATTAAAAAGTAGTTCATGAGTAACTTACGGAGAATAATATATAGCATATAGAGTTAGGATGCCTAAAAAGCAAGACTAGCATAAATGGAAAATAAGCAGCAGAGTACCCTAAGCAGGTGAATAATTGTCAATATTCATTAGCTATGCAAGACTAGTTTATAAATATCCATTTTCATCGAAGTCATTAATTATCATCTAGCTTGTGCTTTATGCTATACCAAAATATTGCTTGCTCTGGTCTTTCTCGACTTCTAAGTTCTAACCATATCAACCCCAAAGGATTTTTGGTCAGGAACACTTATTCGATTTCTAAACTTGCACATTATAGGTGATTAATATAAAAGGTAGAGCCCTCGTATCTGGTTCGTAGCTGACAACCTTTCTTTAAAATACTGCACTGCATCCAAAGCTAAAGAAAGCCCTTCATTGATGATAAAATAATCAAGTTAAAAGCTATTTTCAAGCACTAAGCTGCCACAAATACCCAGCTCATGCTGATGTGCTCCAAGGCAGAACTAGAAGTGTTAAGTGCATGAATGATAAGCCTATGAAAAGATCCTTAAATCATTAAGGGCCCATGTGTTAAACAAATAGATAATACTCTGCTACAAATAAAAAGTGAGTTAAGTGCTCATATATAGCTTGCAATACTCAATTATTGGAACCAAGATAATAAAATGCATCAGCGTATAAGTAAATGTTAATTTTATGCAAATACAACAATGGTTTTCAGAATCCCTTGAAAGAAATCACGATAACCAGATGATAGAAGGGCTTCTGATTGTTTTATATAAAAAGTGACCCCAGAATTGCATTGCGTACCTTGTTAACATGTCAGGATCAATATCCACCCATTTTATCTCTTTACAATGATTTCAGCAACATGTTTTATACGTTGCTTGTACTCTAATGATTCAAGGAGATCTAAATCATGGCTCAAGAATGTACTACCATCAGACAGTCGGATCACCTGTGAAACACAGTAGATCATCATCATATAAGGACCCCAAGTTAGAACCAAACTTTTAGAACGAATTGTGTAATGGAAAATATCAACATAACTGATTAAAAGGTGGTAAGCCAATGTGCAATGACTCAATATTCTTGCTAATAGGTTTATAATAAGAAACAAGAAGAATTTCGTAATAAAATTAAGAAGGTAAAATGTGATAATAGATCACAAAGGAAAAACATTTCATGCTACAGCATGATACTTCAACCTCTAACAGTGTCAGAAACAAGGAAGGGTTTTGAATTTGGTATTGGAACCCACCAAGTAACATTAAATCTATAATCCTATCCGTCTCGTCCTCAAGGATTCTTGCATCTTCAAAAAAGTCTCCAATTTCTAACAAACTGACCAGCATAATTATTCTACCAATATTGCTACTAGTACATAGTAATTCAAAATGCAATTATATCAGTACATGCTTATCCATAGTCTGCAGTGTAAATCAGGAAGGGCAAAACAATGCTTACTCTGCCATTGGTGATAACTGCATTGACACCAAATTCAAGGCCGATATTCCTATACAAGAACTGGGTCACCTGCACACACATTGAGAGAAAAAACGTCAAGAATGTAAAAAAAAAAAAATACATGTATATAATTTAGGCACAATGCATGTATGTAAAATACACAGAGTACAGTTCTATCCTTTTTTGTGCAATTGCCCAACAGCTAAATAAGAGTTAACTGCATTCAGGGTTAATGTACTTCTTGCATTAGTAATGATCTAGTTCTTAGTGCCAATAATGTTCTCGGAAACTGCTATTATAATCTATAGGCATGATGGTCTTATCGAAACCTACCTATTCCATACCCAGGAATATGGATCATACAATGAATCCTAATGCTGGTGTAACCAATAAAGAAGGATAAGCATGCATCATATGTGACCTATCATCAAGTAATTCTTGAGTAACAACCTTGAAGAAAACCTCTGTATGCCAGTGACCAAGAAAACAATACCAGATGGGACCAGAATAGCGTATCATAAAAATAAATGTAATGATAATGATGATCGAAACAGTTTAGTCCCAGGAAAATATTCCATTTGTTCTTCAAATCAAATAGAGTTGAGTCAAATGCTCATCTTACAACTACTAAATGAGAAACTTGTGACTTAGTTGATCAGGAACAGAAATACCAGAAGAAGGAAGTGCAAACCTTATTTAAGTAACCCCTAAAAATTTCAGCTCGAAAACCCTAGCAGGCGGACTCATATCCCTTCAATGGCAACCCATTTGCATCTGCTAACTGTGGGGACCTTGTCGGTAAGTGTCTGATAGCTTTCAGAAGAAGAGAATGTATATTCTTCTTCATAGAATGAACAGAGTTGATCAATAAACTGCAGCACTCCTTTTTTATGGCTGCAAGGCAATTAAAGTAAATAACACAGATTTGATACAATAGAACATATATTGTGTGTGTGTGTTGGGGGACATAGAAACAAGAATCAAGGAGCATGGCCAACCCATATGAGGATGCAGTAATCTCGAACACTTTCATGAAAAACAAGACTTGGTAAAGGTGCATCACCATGAGCATTAAACAACGCGCCGATCCGAGCATATTTGGAGCCACCAACCTGCATAATACTGCAAGCATTATAACAAAGAAGAATAAATAGAAAAGGGAAACTAGGGAGGTTGGTCCTGGCACGACTTGCCATTCAGAACAATTAAAGTGTGCATCCATTCAGCTTGAATTAAGAAACTCTGACTACATTTCATTATATTTTAAAGAGTTACATATAAAGAAAAACTAAAATCTTGCTTGTATAAGCCAAAATCAAGAAGAGAAATGAGTTAGGTTCACAATTTAAAAACCTTTGAGGCTTATGCCTCAGGCTCGCCTCGAGGTGAGGCTATGGATAACCACCTGTGAAGCTATAAACCTCTTCTCGATCTGTGAGAAATTCAGCCTCGGCAATGGCTTTGCAAGTCTCATGTGAGGCCTTACGCATCAGATTTTTTGCAATCTTTAACTTTTTTAGAATCGATGTGGATATTCTTATTTTTAAAATTACTTTTACGGGCAATTTAATATATTATTACTAATTCCTAAAATCATAAAAATCCAATTGACATCATTTTTGTGAATCCTACCAAAGAAAACATATGATTTCTGTAAGCACCAACCTTAATTAGGATTTTTGTAACCTTGATCTGATTACATACTAAGGCCAAATGTCATGCACAATTATACTCTTTATAGCGAATTATCCCAAGGTGCATAGGGCTTTCATCACATACTTTTAACTCCCCATATCCTCAATAATAAAACATTCCAACAAAGTAAATGTGCAACAAGATGAAAGAAACTTGCTGCATCAGTATCTAATTTCCCATTTAACCTGTTTGAAGTCCTGTGTTAGAACCGAAAGGGATCTCAGATTCAAAAATTAGCAACTGAGGTATGAAGGTCATATCCAGCAATATAAGGACTTCTCTATTGGAATGTTGCCGTATGGGAAAAGAACATAATTCAAGGATATAGTAAGGGGACACATTACATTAAATATGGGACAGTGGAGTGCAAGACATTTTGCAGGATTTCCCTGTCAGAGCACCTATCAACCATGTCGTGGAAGAATGAGACAGACAAACTACTAAGAGAGACTTTAGCATGAATATACCAGATAGCGAATTCCTTCATGTAGTGTTGTGGAAGAATAGAGACAGACAAACTGCTAAGAGATTTAGCATGAACATACCAGATAGCGAATTCCTTCATGTAGCAACTTCATCCCTTTCTTGAAGTGATGTCAACAACAAGAATATGAGTGACAGGCTTCAAATCATCGAATGCTGAAATCACATGCTCAAGATCAGATATTTCAGCACAGGATGAACACTAACATGCTTGATTTTGCTCACCG